>CAMQGK010000514.1:1750000-1787500 GCA_947000775.1 Pterois miles | reverse complement strand
CCAACCAGGTCAGACTACTACTACTACTACTACTACTACTACTACTACTACTACATCCTGGTCTCATCTGAAACTAGAGAACCTGATGGATCCATCAGTACCAACCAGGTCAGACTACTACTACTACTACTACTACTACTACTACTACTACATCCTGGTCTCATCTGAAACTAGAGAACCTGATGGATCCATCAGTACCAACCAGGTCAGACTACTACTACTACTACTACTACTACTACATCCTGGTCTCATCTGAAACTAGAGAACCTGATGGATCCATCAGTACCAACCAGGTCAGACTACTACTACTACTACTACTACTACTATTACTACTACATCCTGGTCTCATCTGAAACTAGAGAACCTGATGGATCCATCAGTACCAACCAGGTCAGACTACTACTACTACTACTACTACTACTACTACTACTACTACTACTACATCCTGGTCTCATCTGAAACTAGAGAACCTGATGGATCCATCAGTACCAACCAGGTCAGACTAGCTGGTAGTGAAGGAGGTTAAATGAGGCTCCAGACTTGACCTCTGACCTCCAGATGTGTGGATGTAAATGGGTTCTCTGGGTCCCCACCAGTTCGATGGATCCATCGGGTTTAATGGTTTCACATGATGCTAATATCTGCAGTCCAGCTTTAAAACTGAGGCTACATCTAATAGCAGCTGGGTGCGACGGTGGCAAGTTAATGCGTTAACTTTAACAGCCTTTAATGAAAATCTATTATTTCCGTTAATTGGACCGTTCGTTAATTCATTCATTACTAAAGTATGTTTCATTTTACACAAACATGACCAGCCATAATTAAAATATGATTCACTTTGATGGAGACAAATGAACGCAGATTGTTGGCTTCATAATTCAAAACCTCGGCGTTTCCATGACGTCTTTAACAGCCATCCTTCACCAGACTGGGCTGACGGACAGTTTGACATCTTCAGTCGGTTGTTTAGCTCATCATCATCATCATCATCATCATCATCATCATCATCATCATCAGCAGCAGCAGCAGCAGCAGCAGCAGCAGCAGCAGCAGCAGCAGCAGCAGCAGCAGCAGCAGCAGCAGCAGCAGCAGCAGCAGCAGCGTCTCTGGACATACAACCCAAAACAAAGCCAAAGTGAAACCGCTCGGTTCCTTAAAGCTGCCTTCCTTCTATCTGTTGGCGCCGAGCCGCCGTCTGAGTCACTGTCGTGGCAACAGGAACAACACTTTCCCTCCTCACGGGGAGGACGGGGGACACCTCCGCCGCCAGGAATAAAAGCCTCCACGTATCAAACAACCTGGCTGCAGTCGACTCGTGTGTGAGAAAGTGGAAAATCCGGGCTGAGCGGAGACCCTCCGCTCACAGCTGCATGATGGGTAACGCCTGCTGTAACACACACCTCCATACAGCCGAGCTCCTGCTGGTGGCACATTAATCACATCCAGCCCGTCTGGGAGGCTCCAGGTTGATGAAGTGGAACGTCAGCGTTACCAAGCTGCTTGTGTTTAAAGGTGTTCTGGGACGTCGGCTCGTGGAGGCCCACGACTCGCCGTTACATAACTCCTCGCTGAGGTCATGGTTATTTCTTCTGGGCATGAAAACATAGCAGTGGTACAAACACACTCAGCCGCCATGACAACAGCTCCCAGAAAATATCATAGTCACACTCTATCAGGCTATCAACCCAAGTTTCTGCCTCTCCAGCGTTACAAACCACATCCAAGATGTCGCCATGATCACTGCTGAGAGGAGAGAACCACGTGATACCGACCGGCGCCCGGCGAGTGATCGCTTATATTATTATTATTAGAGAAATAATAATCTGGAGGTCTCTGTTTCTGTTACAGTCCAGTGAAAAACACAGTAGTCCAGCTCGATATACGCTGGAGTTAAAATGCTAATAATAATAATATAATAATAATAATATATATATATGTACAAATATCACAGTCCTAGCTGTGGTTCTGACAGGTGGTTTGGGTCGAAGGGCGGAGGGGAAATCACTAATATTGTCTCATGGTGCAACCTTATTGAATCCATTTTGTTTCAATATTTTATGTAATTATATTTGTATTATTTAATTATTTTACATTCTGTTTGTTACTCTTTATATACATAAATTAAAGAAACAGTGTATTATAATTTTATCATTATTATTTATTGCTATTATTATTATCACCACTTTGCTGTTATACATACATCTTATTTTATTTGTTGTGGTTCAGGTTGTTGTCATCTTTATTTTTCAATAAAACAAACTTTTCATGTGAAAATACTCTACTAGGTGATTGTTGCAGCCATTATTCACTTAATTAGCTTTCATATTTTATTTAATTGTACTCATAATATTTAATTATTTTTCTATTCTGTTTTATTTACTCATTTGTAAATGTGACCTAAACACACAATATGTCGTCTATATTTATGCTGCAGCAGCACAGGGAAGTCGGCAGGTGCTGGAATCTGGGGTATGAATTCATTTATTCGTCACTTATTTTCATTATTTATCAGTATAATTTATTTATATTCAGATTTTTTTTCATTTGACGTTGTTAATGGTTTGTTTTAATGTAAAAATCATCAGCAGGTGTTTCCCGTCAGAGCTACAGTGTTCGGTGACACAGTCGACCTCGCCGTTCTCGTGTGCTTTCTGTAGGTGATCCATTAACGTTTCCGTCGCCATGTCTTCACGAAGATAAAGTATAACGGAGACGAGGTCACGGCCGTTTCCCTGATAACCAAAGTTTCCTTTTCAGGCCGTCGGACACGGTGCCGGACGGAGTGTGGCACCGAGTTTATACTTGGACCTGACGACTAGCAGCAACATAACGAGGCGAGAACTGGAGCCGACATAACTGACGCCATATTAACGCTTTAACACGTTCATTAAACGATTACGGAGCCGCATCAGGAGGCTAATCATTTATGATTAAAGTCATAAGAGACAAAAATAGTGGAAAACAAACACTATTTTTCATTACCACAGTTTTCTTGTAAAATTTCTCTTATTATACTTTAACAAATTTGAAGCAATAATACGGCGTAAAAAATTTAAGCTTCGCAGTTACGGAGCCGTGAGAGGAGGGCAATAATTTCAAGTCGTAAATTCACAAGAACAAAAACAAAACAAACAAATTATTATTATTATCATTTTTACTTACAATGGCCCGAATACTCTGTCGCAGATTCACGATTCCAATTGCTGTTTTTTTCATTTGTTTTTCACAATATGCAACAAGACTAAAATATTATTATACTAAAAATATTTGTATAAAATATTATATTATACTGTCAAAGTTAACGTGATTAACACGTTTATTTTTTTTAACCTTCGATGTCCCTAATACGCTGTAAAACTAATAACTAACGCTCTCCATTAACACGCTGTTAATCGGCGCGGTGTTGAGTTGGGAGTGAGAACAGGTTGCGTAAATCCATCAAATAATCTGACAGCAAGATCGTTGATCGCTGAGGCGTCGAATCAGTTGTCATGACCTCAAACTGAACGTTAAACATGGTGAAAATTCGGTCTGAGGGCAAAAATCAGGATCCATACAGTGTTTACTCAGGTCTATTAACAGCAACATGGAGGTGGAGGATCAGGAAAAATATGTAGTTTATTTTTTCTGTTTGGGTTCTCTAACGACGTTGAGTTGAAGCTGAACAGCCAGAATATTAATGCGAAAGAAACGTGGTTTGATGGTTGACAGTTGAGGGGTTAATGGAGGTCAGATGGGCTGTAGAGTCTACGAGGTTTCACCGATAGGGACCTCACCACAGGGGGATGAAGAGGAGGCTGCAGCCGACCGCTCTTCCTCTGGCTCCTCATCAGTACTTCCTCCATAGTTATCCTCCTCCTGATCGGCTGTCCGGTCCGTCGTCGTCTTCCGTCCCTCAGAACTACAACACACACCAGATTCATTTCAGTCCACACAGCAGTCTATAAATCACCACCAAACACCCTCAAATCAATAACACACAAATAAAACATGACTTTCACAATAAAAGAGATGAATCAGAGGATCGCAGTAATCAGGAACAGACGTCAAGAGTCTTGAGCAATTTGTTGAGCAACTAGAAAAGTTTGTGTGTTGAAAATGAGCAGTTGATGTTTCTCTTTCATTTTTTTTTAAATGCTCTTTGAGTTGTGTAAGAGTGACGCACCAACGGAGAGGAAGTGTATCTCAGGGCGTCGATGCCCTCAGCTGACTACTTCATTCAGAAGCTGTAGTTTATAGACCGAAGATCTGGTCTCACCTGAATCTAGAGACCCTGATGGATCCATCAGTACCAGCCGGCTCATTCTAGCTGGTAGTGAAGGAGGTTCAATAACGCTCTGAACCGGCGATAAAGTCTGCTGAAGAAAAACGGTCCTGTCCATCTCCAAAGAGGTCCGTTGACCTCTGACCTCCAGATGTGTGGATGTAAATGGTTCTCTGGGTCCCCACCAGTCTCCCCTTTACAGACTGTAAAGCTGAGACTCATCAATGAGTCCAACTGGATCCATGATGTTAGTCCCCATAGGAGCCATTTCATTGATCACTGTAGAAAATGACCTGTGGTGACCTCTAGGATACTACTACTACTACTACTACTACTACTACTACTACCTCTAGAATAATCACAGCCACTACTACTACTACTACTACTACTACTACTACCTCTAGGATAATCACAGCCTCTACTACTACTACTACAACTACTACTACTACTACTACTACCTCTAGAATAATCACAGCCTCTACTACTACTACTACTACTACTACTACCTCTAGAATAATCACAGCCACTACTACTACTACTACTACTACTACTACTACTACCTCTGGGATAATCACAGCCTCTACTACTACTACTACAACTACTACTACTACTACTACTACTACTACCTCTAGAATAATCACAGCCTCTACTACTACTACTACTACTACAACTACTACTACTACTACTACCTCTAGAATAATCACAGCCTCTACTACTACTACTACTACTACTACTACTACTACTACTAGCTACTACTACTACTACTACTAGCTACTACTACTACTACTACTAGCTACTCTGACTATCAGGGGGTTTCTGAGACCTTCACACAACACTAGTGATCAACATCCAATCAGTGAAACATGTAATTCCTGCTGAAATCTGCAAATGTCAAAAAGTTTTTGATCTCAGATCCCAGCAGGTCTTCTTCTATGGTGGTCCTCAGTGTCTCGGTGTCTAAATGTGGAGTTTTGGAGGGATCATTTCTGATCCATGACCAGAACAACTGGACTCAGAGCTGAGCAGCATCTCAGATTAATCTCCAGGTTTCCAGATTTCAGATGATGTTCACCACTTCAATGTGACATCTACTGTTGACCTGCTGTCTCCCCTAAAGACCCCCTGGACCCCCTAAAAACCCCCTGGACCCCCTAAAGACCCCCTGGACCCCCTAAAGACCCCCTAAAGACCCCCTGGACCCCCTAAAGACCCCCTGGACCCCCTAAAGACCCCCTAAAGACCCCCTGGACCCCCTAAAGACCCCCTAAAGACCCCCTGGACCCCCTAAGAAAAACTACCACGGGTCTATTGAGGGTCTCAGAGGGTTAAAGTCATAATTTTATAAGAAAGAACAACAAAGGGAATTACAACAGTATGGCACCCATTGTTTTTTCCCATATATCTGGCACTTCAATCTCTTTTCTTTTCTGTTCTCGTAAATTTATATAATTTCATATTTATAATTTGTGAGTTAGCTTGTAAATTTATGATTTCATAATTTTGCTAATTTTTAATTTTTTTCTTGTAAATTTGACTTTGAATTTCAAAAAAATGTTTTTCCATAAATTTCTGACTTTATAATTTTACAAATTTGAGTTATTTCGTAAATTTTATAATTCTGTAAATTTGTGATTTTTTTCTTGTAAAATTATGAATTTATAATTTCATAAATAATATTGTTTTTTTCTAAAAAATTTGGGAAGTTAACGTCGGGGAACATAATCTCTGCTCCAGCTCTCTGAATATTAAACCGGCTCCGTTATTAATTTTTGTTTTACGTAGATTTACGATTCTTAACTTGGTGTTTAAAAGAATGAGACTAAATATTAGTTTAGATAATATTTTTAGGGCTTCACATGTAAAGTAGCTGAGCTTTAATAAAAAAGTGCTGAGTACGGTTGGGTTTTCAGGAGCCCGGCAGGACGGACCGTGCAGACGGCTGCAGGATACCTGGCTTCCTGCAGGTGAGTGACAGCTTCCTGTAGACTGCGGATCTTGGCTTTCTTCTCATTCAGAACCAGAACAAAGCGAGAGTACAGCTCTGCCTCCAGGGCTTGTTTCCCTCCGGCGTAACGCTGCAGTCTTCAGGACACAACAACACAAACACACGCACACATGAAAATGTGGAGGTCGGCTGACAGAAAACCACACAGACGTTTCCCGTTAGCAGCGTTCGCCTCTACGTCTGACGGATGGACGGAGCAGTCGACGGACAGATCCAGAGCCACCAATCAGACGATTCGTTAACGTCAGAGCACTTCTTATCTTTCACAACAACACAAATCATTTAAATATTTTCATTCTGGTCACTAATAGTAGAAGTCTGGTGATATTCGATATTATTCTCTACAAATCCAACGAAAATGAATGCTCGTCACCATGTTGGTTTTAGCTGTCTTAGTGACATTCCCCCACTACATTTAGATTATTTAAGACAGGAAAGATTTTCCTCATTTCCATTCGTTTGAGTTTATAGCAGTCATCTGAGGTCAATATCAGCTTTTACCACCGTTTAATATCATAAATATGTTTTACATCCCTGTAAATAACCTCATTTATCCCCAAACCTCTGGAGAGGATTTATAAGACTTTTGTTTCTGCTTGTTCTGTGTTGTGTGTTTACTCTGTAGTGATGCGCTGCTGTTCTCGTCTTAGGCGCTGGTTCTGCTCCTCCAGTTTCTGGTTCTGGTTCTCCAGAGTGTTCCCCCTCCTCAGGTTGTGGATCAGTAACTCTCTCACAGCCTCCACCGGCTCCGGGACGGCGTTCAGCTCTACAGAACCCAACCTGAACTGGAGGAAGGCAAAGAAAACGAATCAGAAAACACAGGAACATCAGACGGTAGCAGCTTCTCCGTTTCTGTTTCAGGTATTTTCAGGTTTTTAACGTTTTCTTCAGAATCACACTAATCAATGGTCTGTACATACGTGGCTTCACTGCAGACAGGAAGTGATCACAGCTACTTTGGCATTTGTTCAATGATGATAATTTGCCCAAACAACGTGATTCTCCAACATGTTTACATCCAGATAAGAGTCGGGATGGCGACTATCACCGCTGACCTCTCTGACCACCAGCTCCCTAAATATCTGACCTCTACTGGGGAAAACTCAACCCAGAGAGACACCCGCCAGTCAAACGAGACAGAAAACCACCAGACCTGACCAACCCGGTCGACTGGAAAAATGATGGTGCTGTAGGTTTCTGCAAACCACAGGATACGCTGCCTGACAAAAATATGTTTCATAAATACATTTTATATCAGCCTCTTATCACAGCCCGCAGTTAACGCTATGTTTCAGAAACAAAGCTACTTGATTAAAGTTAGAAAAACATCATGGTTAGTATCCAAATAATAAAGTAACACCGGCAACACAGAAACAGACTGTTTACGTCTCATCTCTTCTCTCACGTCTTTCTCCGTCACATCGGCTTATTTACGAGTGTCTAATATTTGCCAGCTATTACTTCACCACCTCTTAGAAACCTAAAGTAAATAACCTCCGACTAAAATACTGCTCCAGATGGAAATAGCTCTTGTGAGCTCTTCTGGCAGACGCCTCCAGTTACTGCCTCGTCAGCCTCGTCAGCCTGAAGCTCTGAGGCCATCTGACCGATCACATTAGTCGTGAAGCGACTGCTCGCAGCTTGATGTTATTGATTGGCAGGACCGGAGGGGCTGGCTGGACCATGTTGATGTGGGCAAAGGTTGGCCTGTTGTCATAGAAACGCTACTGTTTCAAAAGCTGTTTGTGATTCACTCTCATTAACAGCTGGACACTTTTATTTGGGGAGAAACCTCAGCTCCCAGAGAGGACGAATGTTTAAGTCATTAATAAACCTGCATGTTTATGGTGAAAGAACGAATGGACATCCTGAGGGGAACGTGAACGATGGACCACATTTCATCATAGCTGTCGAGATATTTCACTCAAGTTCATCAGACAATCCATCGAAAAATTGTTGAGATGTGCCACCAAACGACCGACCTCGCATCAAATATCAGAGACATCCACACGGCGAGTTAAGGGTTAAAGACGGCGACCACGACGTTGGAGGTCTTTGGTTTGAGTCCACGTCCTGTCATCTCTCTTCTGTCTGGATTTAAAGAACAGAAGAGGAACCTCGGCAGGTTTCAGGCGTCTTCCTACAGTTCTCTACTGAGTCAGCCTAAAAGCTCCGATAACGAGCTTTAATGTCCCTTTAACGTCTTCGTGGTTTGATCAGACGGCACGAACTGTCTGGATGAGTCTTAATAAATACTTAGGAATCCACGACTTGGACTCCAGTCACAAATTTGATGACTTGAGACTCAACAAAATCAAACAAGACTTGCAACGTGACTTGGACTGTAACACCAGTAACTTGCCACCTGAACCTTTTGATTTGAAAAGTGCCTGGTAGCAGAGGGAACTCCGATGGGTCCGAACTACTATTTTTTGCTGTTTATTGCTGAATCCAGTCTTTATTTTTTTTGTGAATATTATTGGTACGTGAATTATCCTACACTTCCTCCATCCTCGTTATGGGAACCAATATGATAGCGTCCAATCAAGTTGCAGGAGAAAACCATGAAGAGCTAGCGTTGCGTTACTGAGCACCTATTGTTGCATCCTCCTGGGTGAATTAAATACTTCAAATAAAAAGTACTGAGTATTTTCTTAAAGGTCCAGTGTGTGGGATCTGGTGACACCTAGTGGTGTGGTTGCAGGTTGCAACCAGCTGAGTCCCCCGCTGCAGTAGCATGTGCTTATTATCAATATAGACCACATAATTGTGGATCACAATCAGGGTCTGAAATCGGCGGCTAACAATGTTTTGTAAATTGTTGGTAGAGATGAGTGAAATCGTCAAGTCATCCACCAGTTTGGCATGAAATTGTCAGAAAAGTGTCTGAAAATCTCAAAAGTGTAAAAGAAAAAAAATGTCCTAAAATACCACCCCCGCCCCCCGGAAATAAAAATATATCCAAAATATATAAATAATGTCCAAAAATAATCATATTTAAATAATCATAATAGTTTGAATTGTGTTTTTATGCAAATAACCACTGTAGTACAGTACTGTGTAGAGTACCATCCCACTACCCGAAAACAGAAACTACAGGTTAGTAATGAAAAACATATCAAACAGTGAATCATTACTTCATTTAGTACACAGATAAAAAAATACTCAGAGGTAGACAGTGGCAGAAGATGGCTGTGGACTCATTAGTATAATTATCTGTGTTGTAGGTTTTATCCTAACTAGGTCGAATGTTCTCGTCTTGTTTATGTTGACGAACGTTGTGTGTACAGTCACATCTGATTCTGATGAAATACTCCATCAGCAGTGAGGACAGGCCTTTAAAGTACCACTACACACACACACACACACACACACACACACACACACACACACACACACACACACACACACACACACACACACACACACACACACACACACACACACACACACACCGAGCTGTTAGGTATGCTGGTCGCTCAGGTAACACCTGTACAGGTGTGTCAGAGTCTCAGTACGGGGCTCTCTAACAGAGTTGGGATTAGAGGGGACGGAGCCGGCATCAGACCGAAGCCCTTCATTACGACATCATGCCGTTAACACCCAGAACTCTGTAACCCGGTGACACATCCCAGCACACTTCTCTAAACCCCGTTTCCAGCTTTACAACAGACGCGCTCAGATTTCCATTCTGTCACAGTTACCACGGCAACGAGGCATAGTTGCCATCATGTGTTCACACAGCTGACCCCTGAACAGACATGAACGCCGTCATGCTGCTCCACTCCCTCCACCTGTGTCCCCACAACAAACAGTTATGTATTTCACATTTATGCTTTTACTTTCTTTATTCGTTAGCAGCTTGTTTCATAACATTAGTCTATCAATCAATAGAGTTGTTGCTACGTTGTGTATTATTGTTACATCGTTTACAAAAATACTGTGTGTGTGTGTGTGTGTATATATACATTTATAAGTACATGTATACATACTGTATGTATATATGCAGGGTCTGAAATTAGCGACCGCTACCCACCAAATGCAGGTAAACTGTTGGTAGTGATGAGTGAGTGAAATCATCAGGCCATCCGCCACTTGGGCAGACGGGGAAACCGCCAAAGATGAGATTAAGAGTCGCTTCTCATTGGTCCCTAGTTGCTTTTCAACAGTTACGCTGCACAATGATGCGTTCACACGCCGTGTCATGTTTCAGTTTGTCTGGGACCGGAGACACAGCAGAGAAAAATAAGCTCTGAAGCCTGGCGCGACCGTTAGCTGTTAGCGACCGTTAGCTGTCAGCAGCCGTTAGCAGCCGTTAGCTGTTAGCAGCCGTTAGCTGTCAGCAGCCGTTAGCTGTCAGCTGCCGTTAGCAGCCGTTAGCTGTTAGCAGCCGTTAGCTGTTAGCAGCCGTTAGCTGTCAGCAGCCGTTAGCTGTCAGCAGCCGTTAGCTGTTAGCAGCCGTTAGCTGTCAGCAGCCATTAGCTGTTAGCAGCCGTTAGCTGTCAGCTGCCGTTAGCAGCCGTTAGCTGTTAGCAGCCGTTAGCTGTTAGCAGCCGTTAGCTGTTAGCAGCCGTTAGCTGTCAGCAGCCGTTAGCTGTCAGCAGCCGTTAGCAGCCGTTAGCTGTTAGCAGCCGTTAGCTGTTAGCAGCCGTTAGCAGCGGTTAGCAGCACAGTCCTGACTGGTGAAATAACGAGTTACAATGATGAGGCATTCAAGCTCTGCTCAGAAAAAGTCTGAAAAAAAGTTTAAAAGTTTAAAAATAAAAATACATGATAAATAAAATACACAAAAAATGTCCTGGAAAAAAAGGCAGAAATATGTCTGAAAAAAGTTAAAAAATGAATAAATAAAATAAATTTTAAAAATGTCATGAAAATGTCAACAGTGAGATAGATCAATCGGTTCATGAACAATCCTTCCTACAACCACACGCCAGACGCCAAACTGATTTTAAAACATATTGGTTGTGTTTGCAGCTCACTGGTGGCTGAAAATAATCTGCATCACTGCTTTAAGGTTCATCTTCTGGAGACCAACACAGCTGCAGTAGGTGCCACTGGAGCAAACATGATGACAATACAAGTTACTTTAATAAACGTCCTGACAGCAGCGCATGAAACAGGTGACCTTGTTCCTTGGTGTCCTCCAGTGCTCAGAACAGCATCTGCAGGATTTCACAGACCGGAGGAAAACAACCAATCAGAGCAGAGTCAGCTGCCTCTGAGCAGCTGTCAATCACTCGCCAATATTCTGTTACTGTGATGACTAGTTCTCGCCTTCTCACAAACATCTTGTAGTTACTGTTTCGCTGTAAAATGAGAAAGTTTGTGACCCGGCAGCCACGTTGAGGAAATACCAAGCACCGCCCACCAGCCGGAGCACAGCCAATAGGAACGCTCTCTCTCTGAACTGACCTGTCATTGGTCAAAGTCTTCCGCCACGGGCTCGATTTACTAAATCCTGAAAGCACATGAGGAGGAGCAGGAGTCTAGATTTCTTTAAATGAAATATGATGGAAGGTTATTATGGCATTTTAGCCCAGTGATGCCAAAACCGTTCTGCCTACCGACGCTTTAATGTCGGAGAAAACACATCACTACATGATGTTTTGCTCTTCAGTGTAAGATTGTGTCCTTCAGTCCTAAGAAGCTCAGCTAAACACAACACAAGTTGTAATCTGCATATTGATCATGATGTATCAGTTCAGAGTAAAAAGCATTGATCTGCTGCAGCTGTGACCCGCAGACGAAGATGATCATCAGAATAAACACAGCAGCGTACTTTAGGAGCCGGTTAAAGGCGCTCCACAGATCTATTAGACTTGTTGCTTTAACCGCTGGTCGTTGGCGAGGTCGCATTGAAACAGTCGTGAAGCCACGACTCAAGTTTCTGAAATAACAAACTCACATTTCACACTCCATTCATCACTTCCTCCAAGGCAGATGACGGGAGTGATCAGACGCAGCGCTGACGTCATGTCAGACATCAACAGCCAGCTTACGTTTTCCTGATAAAACGGCCGCTTCTTTAAACGGACCTGGTGGGAGGCCCGGCGGGAGGCCCGGCGGGAGGCCCGGTGGGAGGCCCGGTGGGAGGCCCGGTGGGAGGAGAGGGAGTCTTAAACAAACGCAGGCCGTCTGTCATCACACCGAGGTACTCACAGAGATGTCCTCCTGGATCTTCTCATACGCCAGAGTGACGGTGGAGCCGCGGCCGGACGGCGCCGGCGTCAGGGCGAAGCCGTACGTGGCGGCGCCGGCGGTCTCGGTCAGCGCCTGCTGGAGGTCCTGGATGTAGCGGTCCGTCTGCATCTCCAGCTCCGCCGCCTCCTCGCACACGGCGGCCTCGCTCACTGAAAAGTCACGTCGTGCACAGAAATGTTAAAAAGTGTTGCTGCAGGAAATATGAAAACAAATACATAAGTACTGTATTTAAGTATAATACTGAGGTACTTTGAGTATTTCCATTTTCTGCAACGTTATACTTCACTACATCTCAGAAGGAACCACTACAATTTTTATTACAATTATCTGACAACTTTAGTTTGTAGATTCAACAAATAAATCCTGATTTTTTATTACAGATTGTGATAAAAATGTTGTTCCTTGAGGGTAAATTCACAAAGTAAACAGCAATAAACCACCTTCACCAGCTGCAACATGACCGTGACCAACACATTAATGCATCAATAATTAGGGCTGTCAAAGCACACGGTGTTTTAACGCCACTGACATGACAGTTTTTAAGCTTTAAGTCTGGAGCCTCATTTAACCTCCTTCAATACCAGCTAGTCTGACCTGGTTGGTACTGATGTAGTAGTAGTAGTAGTAGTAGTAGTAGTAGTAGTCTGACCTGGTTGGTACTGATGGATCCATCAGGTTCTCTAGTTTCAGATGAGACCAGGATGTAGTAGTAGTAGTAGTAGTAGTAGTAGTAGTAGTAGTAGTAGTAGTCTGACCTGGTTGGTACTGATGGATCCATCAGGTTCTCTAGTTTCAGATGAGACCAGGATGTAGTAGTAGTAGTAGTAGTAGTAGTAGTAGTAGTAGTAGTCTGACCTGGTTGGTACTGATGGATCCATCAGGTTCTCTAGTTTCAGATGAGACCAGGATGTAGTAGTAGTAGTAGTAGTAGTAGTAATAGTAGTAGTAGTAGTAGACCAGGATCTTCACTCTAGTTTTAAAACTGAGCGGCTACAACCTCAGAAATCACAAGTTGCATTGAAACAGTGATGTTAAAATGAATCTGTGTTATAGATTAATATCACTAACTAATAACTTTATTGCTCCTCGAGGTAAATTCACAAACTACCCAGCGGTCTATAAAGTAAATGAGATGAGCTGCAACATTAAAATTACACACTGGTGCATTCATTATTATAGTCCAGTAATATAATAATAATAATAATAATAATAATAATAACTTTTATTTTTGGTTTTACATATATTTTGATGCTGATACTTTTGTAATTTTATGTAAGTCAGGTTCAGTTACGATAACGAGTATCGATACTGATAAAAACCTAATGATACTCATCTGAAATTCAGACGGTCAGAGGTGGAATAATAAAAGCCCAGCAGCTCAAAAGGTCAGCGAAGCTCTAAAATGCTCCCAGGTGAGGTGAGAAAGGTGTGAGAGGTGTGAGGGGTGTGTGGTGTGTGTGGTCGAACAGGTGAGGTCGTCCCAGCATCAGGTGAGCATAAATCTGTCAGGTTACACATTAAAATATGACACAAGGTGAGACTTGTTTTTTTTTACCGTCTCCTCTCCAAGCGTCCTGCCCATCAGTCAGCAGCAACTGGAAGCCTGATCCTAAGCCCCGCCCCCTCCACTCCACCCGCAGGAAGTAGGAGGAGTCAGGCTCTGAGGACACGCGGACCTCGCGCACCGACACGGGCATCCCTGCAGACAACGACATACCAGAAACATAGAAAACAAGCCAAAGTTAGAGCACTAAGCAGAGGTCACATGACTGAGAATCACCTCCACTGAGCGGCTGAACACGAGCCCCTGGACAGTGAACTGGGGACAGTGAACGCAGCATCGTGGCCGCTGACGCCCCTGGACAGTGAACTGGGGACAGTGAACGCAGCATCGTGGCCGCTGACGCCCCTGGACAGTGAACTGGGGACAGTGAACGCAGCATCGTGGCCGCTGACGCCCCTGGACAGTGAACTGGGGACAGTGAACGCAGCATCGTGGCCGCTGACGCCCCTGGACAGTGAACTGGGGACAGTGAACGCAGCATCGTGGCCGCTGACGCCCCTGGACAGTGAACTGGGGACAGTGAACGCAGCATCGTGGCCGCTGACGCCCCTGGACAGTGAACTGGGGACAGTGACATCTACTGTTGACCTGCTATCGCCCCCTTAAGACCCCTGGACCCCCTGAAGAAGACTTAAACTGGTCTATTGTGGGTCTCAGAGAGTTAACAGGGTCAAACACAGAAACTACATAACGGTGCACAGAAGCTGATCTGAAAACAGGGATGAGACGTCTGCTCGCATTAATAAACAGTGGGAGAGTGAAACAAGTCCTTTCCAATTAGATTTATGCCATTTTCTATGAAATTTAAATTTCATTTATGTTCAGACTTAACCCTGAACGGCGCCACACTGAACCGGTCTGGACGCTGACAGTCCTGACAGCTGGAGGTGTGTCAGTCCAGCTGTTCTTACAACATCTTCCTGGCATGTGTCACGGCCAGCTGTTCACATGCCAGCTGACACTTCACATTTGCCGCTCGCCGCCGGCTGCGACTATCCCGCCACTAACGAGAGAAATAGCTGACACGATGCGGATAAATCTGCAGGAGGCTGAGCTGCTGTTTCATAAACAGAATGGGAGACAAACTGGAGGGAAAGTGGATCTGTAAACCATCAGAGACCCCATAAGGCTTGGACAGGACAGACCACAGAGCCCCCACAAGAGAAACCACACAAGGCCGGTCTGTTGTCAGCGGCTTCAGAGCTGCTGTTCTCCAGATTCAAGGGTTTATTATCATAAGAAGAATCAACCGCTGGCAGCAAACATCCCAGATCTCCGGCTCCCTCCAACAACGCTCATTAAATATGAATAAAAAGAAAAGCATGCATGTAGGAAAATGAGAATAATGCAGACGTTAGAATACAGGAACCTAGTCGTTAATTATGTTCATATAAATGATCGTATTCAGGTAATTAATGGTCGTTATCCAATCATAGCTTACCAGCTATAAGTATGTCATCTTTTCACAAGATTACATTTGAACACATCATGATAATGTTAGAATTTACCTTTGCTGAATAATCATTTTTACTGAGCGGAACTTGAACACTTCATAATGTAATTCAATGGTGCCTCCGTTAATGTTAGTAACTCCACTATTTAACCAGTTAGGACTGTGCTGCTAACGGCTGCTAACAGCTAACGATACTAACTGATTTCAACACAGATTTGTTGTTCACACTGTTGCATTATGGGGGAAAAAAATAGCGTGCATCCCCTCTGGATTAGCAGCGCCACGCTTTAGAGCGCTTTTGTTTTCTCTCCGCCGCGTCTCTGGTCCATTACAAACTGAAAGATACAGCGTAAATGTCGGTAAGCATCAACAAGAAGAATTGATGTGAGGTGGAGACTTTTACTGGGAAAGTGGCTGCTTGTCCACACCACTACACAGCATTGTAGCTGCTAACGCTCCCTCACGGTGAACTGGAGACAGTGAATGCAGCACTGTGGCTGCTAGCCCTCTCTAACAGTAAACTATAGACAGTGAACGCAGCATCGTGGCTGCTACAGTAACTCTCCTGATGGTGAACCGGAGACAGTGAACACAGCACCGTGGCTGCTACAGTAACTCTCCTGATGGTGAACTGGAGACAGTGAACGCAACACCGTGGCTGCTACAGTAACTCTCCTGATGGTGAACTGGAGACAGTGAACGCAGCACAGTGGCTGCTACAGTAACTCTCTTGATGGTGAACCAGAGACAGTGAACGCAGCACCGTGGCTGCTACAGTAACTCTCCTGATGGTGAACTGGAGACAGTGAACGCAGCACCGTGGCTTCGACAGTAACTCTCTCTGATGGTGAACTGGAGACAGTGAACGCAGCACCGTGGCTGCGACAGTAACTCTCTTGATGGTGAACCGGAGACAGTGAACACAGCACGTCTATGCTTATGAATCTATTGTATTGAACTTTTGAAATAAAGTTTATATTAAATGAACCTGGGAGGAAACACTGAATAAACTGTGAGCCACTTCACTCAAACATGCCCACACATCATGCTAGAAGGAGCATTATGTAATTGTTGTTTTCCTCAGGTGAAAATGATTAGTCCAGCTACACGCCAGCTGTCATCGCCACCCTGTGAGCACTAAAACGCAGCCTCTCATTAGGTGTAAAGTACAGGCTCAGTTAGCTGGATGCTAACAACCAGCCGCGGCAGCGTGCTTCCTCACTCAGCAGCCTCATCTTTAACTACATCCTAACAACACCTGCTTCACCACTGAATATACACATAGGCTGACTCAGAGGAACTCCTCACACTGGAAAGTGTCATTTATTAAACTAAAGACACTGTTCTCAGCCTCTCGTTAAAGGGCTACTTCCACTGTTTTAACAAGGCTAATGGCCCGTAAGACACTGAAACATCTCAGCTACTGTTCAGACATTCATGGTCCCAAGACGAGGAACCCTACGAACTTCATGATGCCCCAACTATTGGATGGACAGCCATGAAACTCAGTCCACGAGTGGACTTTACTTTAAGGCCATGAAATAATCAGAACAAGTACTGATTCACCAACAAGTGTGGAGGCAAATAACACTTAAACTAAATTTGCAATTAAATATAACTGAACACACAGTTAGGGCTACACGGTGGTGCAGTGGTTAGCACTCTCGCCTCACAGCAAGGGGGTCGCAGGTTCGATTCCGGCTTGGGACTCTTCTGTGTGGAGTTTGCATATTCTCCCTGTGTCAGCGTGGGTTTTCTCCGGGTACTCCGGCTTCCTCCCACAGTCCAAAGACATGCTGTTTAGGTTAATTGATGACTCTAAATGTCCCGTAGGTGTGGATGTGAGTGTGAATGGTTGTCTGTCTCTATGTTGTCTGTCTCTATGTGTCCTGTGATGGACTGGAGACCTGTCCAGGTGAACCCGCCTTCACCCAATGCCAGCTGGGATCGGCTCCAGCCCCCCGCGACCCACTAACGGGAAAAGCGGTTGACGATGGATGAACACACAGTTATGATGTCAACTAATGATACTGACATTTTTATTCTCATGATATTCTGACTTCTTTCTCGTAAACCTCTGATTTTATTCTCATATTATGACTTTTTTTTTCTTTAAGTTGACTTAATTCTCATAATATTTCAACTTTTGTCTCTTAAACTTATGACTTTATTCTCATATTATGACTTTTTTTCTCTGACACTTATCACTTTATTCTTGAAATGTCTGAATTATTTTTCCCTCAGTGTGGCACTAATACTCCGTTGTACCTCTATGATGTAGTGGGGTAAAACTATAAAGTAGTTTAAATTGGATATGCTCAAGTACAAGTACCTCAATATTCTACCTCAGTGCAGTACTTGTATTTAAATGTACTTAGTTACAGTCCACCACTGTTTGCTGCTCTATTTGTTTTTACAATCTGGTCTGGCATCTTCTGGTAATAATGGAAACGCTATTTTGGCTTTTCACAGTGTGGTATTAGTACTTTTCCTGAAGTAAAACACTCCCTCTCGTCCAGTAGCACACAGAATGCATGCTAGCTAGCTAGCTAGCCAGCTAGCTGCTAACGCTGTGGGAAGTTTGTAAACAGCCGGAAGCTACACGACGTTTAAAGACGAGCGAAGAAGAAGAAGAAAGACACGTTTAGACCTCCAACAACAAGCCGTCATCTCACCTGCAGCTTTTCCCGCCGACGGCTCGTTTTCAGGAATAAACCTTATTTTCGGTTCAAACAACTGACTGCTACCCGGGAAGTCAGCTGTTACGTCATCATCCTGCGACTCAACCGAACAGCTGATTTCAGTCAGTGACAACATGTTTAAGATCCGATAACCAGAAGTATTCAGATCTTTTACTTCGTAATAGTACATTTACAAAAAATTAAAAGAAGTACCTTTTTACAAGTAAAAGTCCGGCACTGAAAGCTTTAATCTAGTACAAAAGTATTAGCGTCAAAATATACTAAAAATATACATAATAATAATAATAACTGATGCAATAATGGGTGATTCTTAATCTAGAAACTGCGTTTTGTTCTCCAGGCAGAAATAAGAATACCACATTTTGTAGCACTAAGACAAATAAATTGATAGATCAGTTATTATTTCTTATTATAAATAAACGTTTTGTGTGTTCTGCTTTATTTTCATATTAATATATTTTTTATATATGGACATTCAACCCAGCTTGATTTTGAATTTAATGTTGATATTTTATTAACTTCATATGGCATATAGATATTTCATGAAATTTCCATGATGCCATGAAACACTTTTGAGTCTTTTTCATTAATGTCTTCATCACATTAGTTTAATGTCACAGCTGGTAAAGCTGGAGCTCATTTTAATTACTGTATATACTGCTATATAAAGTAATCGTTGCTACGTATAATAGACCGTTGCTATGTACAACAGATCGTTGCTATGTGTAACAGACCGTTGCTATGTACAACAGATCGTTGCTATGTGTAACAGACCGTTGCTGTGGGTGCAGTTGTGATCTGGGACTCTGACGGACCATTTTTTCTTGTCATAATATTGACTGGCATTGATTCAGTAAGTAGTGGAGCAACTCATCTGCATATTCAGGAGAGCAGAAACCAGACAGACAACTGCTGACATCCGATGAGATGAAGCCTGTTAAAGTTAAAATATAATAATCATTCTTCTGCCTGTGTCCCTCCTCGGTGTTGTTTGGGTTTCCTCGTCACAGAGGTTAAGGAAACAAGCTGTGCGGCACATGTTGTAGGGAGGGAAATGAAGGGATTACTGCAGGGACCTGATTTGAGTTCTGCAAACAGACACACTTTCCAAGAATAATTGCTTGAAGAGGCTGCTCAGGCATCTGAGTGCTTTCTGTTAAGGAAACACACTGAGGCCCACATCAGCTGTTTTTCTACAGGGACTTACATTACATGTGTGTGTCTTTGCAGTAGTTCAGCACTGCATGCATGACTGGAGCTCTGTGCAGCTCTCCCCGGTGGCCTTTAAGTGCATGATCACATGTATGTGCAGGACTGTGGGAAATATTAAGTTTCAGTCAGAGAATCACAACTTGCCCATAAGCTCAACACACCTTCATCTTCATCTTCATCTTCAACCGCTTATCCGGGGTCGGGTCGCGGGGGCAACAGATCCAGCAGGGGACCCCAAACTTCCCTTTCCCGGCCACATTAACCAGCTCTACTGGGGATCCCGAGGCGTTCCCAGGCCAGTGTGGAGATATAATCTCTCCATCTAGTCCTGGGTCGTCCCCGGGGTCTCCTCCCAGCTGGTCGTGCCTGGAACACCTCCCTAGGGAGGCGCCCAGGAGGCATCCTTACCAGATGCCCGAACCACCTCAACTGGCTCCTTTCAACGCAAAGAAGCAGCGGCTCTACTCCGAGTCCCTCACGGATGACCGAGCTTCTCACCCTATCTCTAAGGGAGAGGCCAGCCACCCTCCTGAGAAAACCCATTTCGGCCGCTTGTACTCGCGATCTAGTTCTTTCGGTCATACCCAGCCCTCATGACCATAGGTGAGAGAGGCACGAAGATTGACCGGTAGATAGAGAGCTTTGCCTTCCGGCTCAACTCTCTCTTCGTCACAACGGTGCGGTACAGCGACTGCAATACCGCCCCCGCTGCTCCGATTCTCCGGCCAATCTCACGTTCCATTGTTCCCTCACTCGTGAACAAGGCCCCGAGGTACTTGAACTCCTTCACTTGGGGTAAAGACTCATTCCCTACCTGGAGTTGACAATCCATCGGTTTCCTCTAGAACCATGGCCTCCGATTTAGAGGTGCTGATCCTCATCCCAACTGCTTCACACTCGGCTGCGAACCGATCCAGTGAGCGCTGGAGGTCACAGACTGATGATGCCAGCAGAACCACATCATCTGCAAAAGCAGCGATGAGATCCTCAGCACACCAATCTGCAAACCCTCCTCCCCCACTACGCCTTGATATCCTGTCCATGAATATCACGAACAGGATTGGAGACAAGGCGCAACCCTGGCGAAGGCCAACGCCCACCGGAAACGAGTCCGACTTACTGCCGAGAACCCGGACGCAGCTCTCGCTTTGGGAGTACAGGGATTGGATGGCCCTGAGAAGTGACCCCCTCACCCCATACTCCCGCAGCACCTCCCACATATACCCCGGGGGACCCGATCGTACGCCTTCTCCAAGTCTACAAAACACATGTAGACTGGATGGGCATACTCCCAGGCCCCTCAAGGATTCTTGTGAGAGTGAAGAGCTGGTCCGTTGTTCCACGGCCAGGACGAAATCCGCATTGTTCCTCTTCAATCTAGGTTCGACTATCGGCCGGACCCTCCTATCCAGCACCCTAGAGTAGACTTTACCAGGGAGGCTGAGTAGTGTGATACCCCTGTAATTGCACACACTCTCTGTCCCCCTTTTAACAGGGGAACCACCACCCCGGTCTGCCACTCTTTAGGCACTGTCCCCGACTTCCACGCAATGTTGAAGGGCGTGTCATCCACGACAGCCCCTCCACCCCAGAGCCTTCAGCATTTCTGGCGAATCTCGTCAATCCCCGGGGCCTTGCCACTCGGAGCTGTTTAACTACCTCAGTGACTTCCCTAGGGAAATTGACGACGATCCCCCATCAGCTTCCAGCTCTCCTCTACAAGAGAGGGCGTATCAGTCGGGTCAGGAGTTCCTCAAAGTGCTCCTTCCACCGCCCGTTACCTCCTCAGTTGAGGTCAACAGTGTCCCATCCTTACTGTACACAGCTTGATGGTTCCCCGTTTCCCCCTCCTAGGTCCGGACAGTTTTCCAGAAGCACCTTGGTGCCGACCGAAAGTCCTTCTCCATCGCTGCTCCAACTCCTCCCACACCCGCTGCTTTGCCTCCTTTACGGCAGCGCTGCCGCCCCACGGCCCGTCGGTACCTTGCACTCCTCCGGAGTCCTCCGAGATAACATATCCCGGAAGGACTCCTTCTTCAGTCGGACAGCTTCCCTGACCACCGGTGTCCACCACGGTGTTCGAGGGTTACCGCCCCTTGAGGCACCTAAGACCCGCAGGCCACAGCTCACCGCCGCAGCTTCAGCAATGAAGCTTTGAACATCGCCCACTCAGGTTCAATGCCCCCAGCCTCCACAGGAATGCTAGAAAAGCTCCGCCGGAGGTGTGAGTTGAAGATCTCTCGGATAGGGGCCTCCTCCAGACTTTCCCAGTTCACCCGCACTACACGTTTGGGTTTACCAGGTCTATCCAGAGTCTTCCCCCACCCTCTATCCAACTCACCACCAGATGGTGATCAGTTGACAGCTCTCCCCTCTCTTCACCCGAGTGTCCAAACATCGGCCTCAGATCAGATGATACGATCACAAAATCGATCATCGATCTTCGGCCTAGGGTGCTCTGGTACCAAGTACACTTATGAGCATCCTTATGTTCGAACATGGTATTTGTTATGGATAATCCATGACTAGCACAGAAATCCAATAACAAATGACCGCTCCGGTTCAGATCAGGTAGGCCATTCCTCCCAATCACGCCTCTCCAGGTACCTCCATCGTTGCCCACGTGTGCGTTGAAGTCCCCCAGCAGAACAATGGAGTCCCCTACTGGGGCCCCATACAGGACTCCATTCAGGGTCTCCAAGAAGGTCGACTACTCTGAACTGCTGTTCGGTGCATATGCACAGACAACAGTCAGAGTTTTCCCCCACAACCCGAAGGCGCAGGGAGGCGACCCTCTCGTTCACCGGGGTAAACCCCAACGTAGCAGCACTCAACCGGGGATTTGTGAGTATCCCCACACCCGCTTGGCGCCTCACACCCTGGCAACTCCAGAGAAGAATAGAGTCCAACCCCTATCCAGGAGAACGGTTCCAGAGCCGAGGCTGTGCGTAGAGGTAAGCCCCACCAGATCTAACTGATAGCGCTCCACCTCCCGCACAACTCCGGCTCTTTCCCCCACAGAGAGGTGACGTTCCACGTCCCCAGAGCCAGCCTCTGCCGCCCAGGTCTGGTCCGTCGCAGTCCCTGGCTTTCACTGCCACCCATATGCAGCGCACCCGACCCCAGCGGTTCCTCCTGCGGGTGGTGGGCCCACAGGATGGAGAGGAGGGGGTCTCCCGTCGCTTTTCGGGCTGAGCCCGGCCGGGCTCCGTGGCAAGCCCGGCCACCAGGCGCTCGCTCACGGGCCCTCCATCTGGGCCTGGCTCCAGATGGGGGCCCCGGGCTTCCTCCGGGCCGGGTCACTCCTCCTCTTCCTCGGTTATTCATGGGGATTTTGAACCATTCTTTGTCTGGCCCCTCACCTAGACCAATTTCCATGGAGACCCTACCAGGAGCACTAGGCTCCAGACAACACAGCCCTCAGGTTCATAGGGACACACAAACCTCTCCACCACGTTAAGGTGATGGTTCCCGGAGAGGGCTCAACACACCTCCTCCACAAAACATGGCCTGTGCAGTAACAGCTACTAGCGTTCTACACAGGCTGAAGTGCTGTACATGGAGCTGCAGTAAAAGTACAGAGTTACAGCGAGCAAGAGAGTCTCCGAGTTTTAGCCTTTCCAAAACCAGCGGTAGAAAGTGGCGACGTACATTTACTCAAGAACTTAAGTATAATTTGAGATACTTTATCCTTCTACTCCACTGTATCTCAGAGTTAGATAAAGTGCTTTTTACTTAACTTCATTTATTTGACAGCTGTAGTTATGTTTATAGATTACAGGTTTTTGCATGAAAAAGCAATTGTTTTGATATAAATTAAACTTCAACTGAAAGTACAACTGTACTGAAAGTACAACTGAAACTAATCGATTGAACTCTTTTGATGGTTGAACTAATTTTTCATGTAAAACCATTTAATCATGCAATGAATTAATAATGTTAACGTATGTGTAATAATGCTAATAATGTTAATGTATTAGTAATAACATTAAAAACGTTAATGTATTAATAATAATGATAATATATTAGTAACAGAGAAAATAATCAGCAGATTAATTCATAATGAAAGTAATCATTAATTAAGAGTTTAAAATGAGCTCGAGCTCAACCAACTCCAGCAGTAACATCCTGCTTCTACATTAATTCATGAGTAATATAAATGAAATAAAAGAATATGTAATCGTACCACAGTCACCGTTTAATATTTTAACTACATTTTACTGATTATACTGACATACTTTTACTAAAGGAACATTTTCAGTGCAGGACTTTTACTGTAACAGAGTATTTTTACAGTGTGGTAGTAGTACCGGTACTTTTACTGTAGTAAAGGATCTGAATACTTCCTCCATCACTGGAGATAAGAAGCTCCTTTTGTCTAAATGTAATGAAGGACCCAAAGTTCACTATGAGTTTCAACAGTAAATCTCCCGCCGTTATCGTAAACTGTGTCTTTGCATTGGGACTTGTGGAGCTCAGTGCTTCTCACTTGGCTGCGTTTCCTACCCTGAAGTGGTGGAAGCTACTGGGTTAACTGGTTTCCTCCAAAAAGTAATGAACTCCTGCTTTGTTGTTGTGTTTGCTTAAATGTTTTAGTTGATCCCGACAGTAATTCCTTCCTGTTTATCTATTTGTTTTTCTCATCATACAGTTGTGTAATTTCTTGCAGGATGGCCATCACAGATAGATGCTGGGTCAGGTAGATGAAGGTCAAAGGTCTCTCTGCCAGATAGATGCTGGGTCAGGTAGACCAAGGTCAAAGGTCTCTCTGCCAGACAGATGCTGGGTCAGGTAGACCAAGGTCAAAGGTCTCTCTGCCAGATAGATGCTGGGTCAGGTAGACCAAGGTCAAAGGTCTCTCTGCCAGATAGATGCTGGGTCAGGTAGACCAAGGTCAAAGGTCTCTCTGCCAGATAGATGCTGGGTCAGGTAGACCAAGGTCAAAGGTCTCTCTGCCAGATAGATGCTGGGTCAGGTAGACCAAGGTCAAAGGTCTCTCTGCCAGATAGATGCTGGGTCAGGTAGACCAAGGTCAAAGGTCTCTCTGCCAGATAGATGCTGGGTCACGTAGACCAAGGTCAAAGGTCTCTCTGCCAGATAGATGCTGGGTCAGGTAGACGAAGGTCAAAGGTCTCTCTGCCAGACAGATGCTGGGTCAGGTAGACCAAGGTCAAAGGTCTCTCTGCCAGATAGATGCTGGGTCACGTAGACCAAGGTCAAAGGTCTCTCTGCCAGATAGATGCTGGGTCAGGTAGACCAAGGTCAAAGGTCTCTCTGCCAGATAGATGCTGGGTCAGGTAGACCAAGGTCAAAGGTCTCTCTGCCAGATAGATGCTGGGTCACGTAGACGAAGGTCAAAGTCTCTCTGCCAGATAGATGCTGGGTCAGGTAGACGAAGGTCAAAGTCTCTCTGCCAGATAGATGCTGGGTCACGTAGACCAAGGTCAAAGGTCTCTCTGCCAGATAGATGCTGGGTCACGTAGACCAAGGTCAAAGGTCTCTCTGCCAGATAGATGCTGGGTCAGGTAGACCAAGGTCAAAGGTCTCACTGCCAGATAGATGCTGGGTCACGTAGACCAAGGTCAAAGGTCTCTCTGCCAGATAGATGCTGGGTCACGTAGACGAAGATCAGCTAGCCTGCTATCAGCTAGCTTGCTATCAGCTAGCTAGCTATCAGCTAGCTTGCTATCAGCTAGCTTGCTATCAGCTAGCTTGCACTAGATAGCTAATGCTGACTAGCTGGCTGCCTTGTTATTTATCTCCAAACTGCTAGTTATAAATAGCTATATACCAATTAGCTAGCTAGATAGTTATCTATCAATTACTAGAAAACATAGCTCTGGCTGGTGTTAGCTGCTAGCTGGCTGGTTATTTAACCTCGTTCAGAACAAGCTAGTCTGGCCTGGCTGGTACCAATGGATTCATCAGGTTTTCTAGTTTCATATGATTCCAGTGACTTCACTCTACACTTAAAACTGATCCACTACAACCTCCATCGTGATTGTGATAGCGTTAAAGGTATTAGTGGTGTTAAAACAAATGTGCATACCATCATGTTAACTTTGACAAACCTAGTTTGTACACATTAGAATTGCATGTTTCTGACAGTTTCATGTATGTTATACTAATGTTCTTCCATGTACTCGATCCCTGCTTTCATACAAAGAATGAAAACAGTGCAGAGTCTGTGTTTAATTAGAGGTACTGATACAGTTTTGGACATGACCTCCTCCATCCAGCCCACGGGCCCTTATAATCCAGCCGAAATCAGCTAACGAAGCTGGCTTCCAGACGTCTCTGTAAACATCGGTGCTTGTGTTTTGTTGTTGTTGTTGTTAGTTTGGGTTGTCATTACTGTCCAACGTATGCTGTTTCTGTGGCTGTACAGTGAGATGACATCAACCGCCTCGTACTGTTGGAGAGAGCAGGGCATTTTAATTTGGCTTTAACTCCGACTGTAGCTCTGTGAAACAAAGCTGTCCAGTAATGTAGCCGGATTTGTGGTCAAACACACTCTGGCAACGTTGTGATTCCTGGAAATGTTCTTTATATTGGCTGAGTGGACCTGGTTTCTCAACATCAGATGGTTTCCCCCCTCCACTCAAACTGTGCTGAATGATAACCAGTGAGGTGTTTATATGTTGAACCCCTAAACTCCATTAGACGCCACTGTTTCTACCAAACATAGGAGTCGGAGCTGTTCTATATAAAGGATTTCTTCACAGAGCTGGAGGCTGGTCGATCCTCACAGACCTCTGAGGGTCTGGCGATAGGAAAGGTCAACAAACCGGCGCTCTCTCCAGGACCTGGGTCATTTATTTAGATTGGCATATGGAGGATTCTGGACTCTGGCTGGTGTGGTGGGTGTGGATGGGAACCAGCGCCGTAGATCTGATCTGACTGTTAAGTACAGTATCTGGAAGGTGGTGGTTTAGAGCAACTTATTGTCCTCGTTTGTGGCCATGATAACATTTAACCTAATGTTACCACTGCACAGCAGAGAGCGTCCTGCCGTCTGGATGTACAGTGTGGTACGAAGGCTGCTCTCTCCACTCCCACACCTGCAGGAGATCCAGCCGTCATCTTCGACAGGCCACAAAGATCCGGGATGACCCCATCCAACCAGGAAACTCTCTATTCTCCAGCCTCTGAGTCATGAGAACCCCCAGAATGAAGAATCGCTTCTTCTTCTTGGTTTTAGTCGTCTCCATCTTGGTTTTAGTCGTCTCCATCTTGGTTTTAGTCGTCTCCATCTTGGTTTTAGTCGTCTCCATCTTGGTTTTAGTCGTCTCCATCTTGGTTTTAGTCGTCTCCATCTTGGTTTTAGTCGTCTCCATCTTGGTTTTTGACGTCTCCATCTTGGTTTTTACGTCTCCATCTTGGTTTTAGTCGTCTCCATCTTGGTTTTTACGTCTCCATCTTGGTTTTAGTCGTCTCCATCTTGGTTTTAGTCGTCTCCATCTTGGTTTTTGACGTCTCCATCTTGGTTTTAGTCGTCTCCATCTTGGTTTTAGTCGTCTCCATCTTGGTTTTATCCCCTTTTTTTTTCTCCCTCTTTTTTTCGTCTCCATCTTGGTTTTTGACGTCTCCATCTTGGTTTTAGTCGTCTCCATCTTGGTTTTAGTCGTCTCCATCTTGGTTTTAGTCGTCTCCATCTTGGTTTTAGTCGTCTCCATCTTGGTTTTTGACGTCTCCATCTTGGTTTTAGTCGTCTCCATCTTGGTTTTAGTCGTCTCCATCTTGGTTTTTGACATCTCCATCTTGGTTTTAGTCGTCTCCATCTTGGTTTTAGTCGTCTCCATCTTGGTTTTTGACGTCTCCATCTTGGTTTTAGTCGTCTCCATCTTGGTTTTAGTCGTCTCCATCTTGGTTTTTGACATCTCCATCTTGGTTTTAGTCGTCTCCATCTTGGTTTTTGACGTTTCCATCTTGGTTTTAGTCGTCTCCATCTTGTTTTAGTCGTCTCCATCTTGTTTTTACGTCTCCATCTTGTTTTAGTCGTCTCCATCTTGTTTTTACGTCTCCATCTTGTTTTATCGTCTCCATCTTGTTTTTACGTTTCCATCTTGGTTTTATCTCTCCATCTTGTTTTAGTTGTCTCCATCTTGGTTTTAGTCGTCTCCATCTTGGTTTTTGACGTCTCCATCTTGGTTTTAGTCGTCTCCATCTTGGTTTTAGTTGTCTCCATCTTGGTTTTAGTCGTCTCCATCTTGGTTTTTGATGTCTCCATCTTGGTTTTAGTCGTCTCCATCTTGGTTTTAGTTGTCTCCATCTTGGTTTTAGTCGTCTCCATCTTGGTTTTTGATGTCTCCATCTTGGTTTTAGTTGTCTCCATCTTGGTTTTTGACGTCTCCATCTTGGTTTTAGTCATCTCCATCTTGGTTTTTGACGTCTCCTTTTTGGTTTTTGACGTGTCCTTTTTGGTTTTTGACGTCTCTATCTCCAAGTATTTTATCGTGTTGAGTGAGTGTTTTGTCTTGTAAATGTACTGCTCTAATCTCAGGGAATATTCAAGTATTTTACTTGAAAATTTCTTGAAAGTTTCTTGCCCCTAAATTTATGATTTTAAACTTTTTTTTCTCAGATTACCCCCCTCCCTTGGGTCTGTAATCATTTTTTTTTTTTTTACCTTTAATGGCCCTAATACTCCGCTGCATAAAACAGCTGCTCACTGTAGTTTTTAATCAAAGAATCAGGAGGAAATAGTGACGTACTGTAAAGTGAGAAAGTGACTGTGACTGTATAGTGGACCCACCCAGAGCCTTTACAGCGAGCTGGGACCCGTCAGATAAACAGAAACATGTTTGCCGGCGTCTCCCGGCATCACCGGAGGGCCGAGCAGATAGCACAGTCTTATTAACAGATCCACACGGGGCCTTCAGTCTCTCTGTCATTAACTCTTCACTTTCATCTCCTCCTCTGTACCACTCAGGGATCCTTCCTTCCGCCTGTCTTTAGCATCGCCTGCACCTAATAGCCTCGAGCACACATGAATGTGTTCGTGCATCAGGCTCTTGAGGCTGGATCCTGCAGTAATGACTTCCAGCTCGGTCTTTAGGTAACAAGCATTTCCTGGTAGATGTGCCTATAGCTTCCTGTAGTCCTGTCTGTGTCACACTAAAGTCCTCTCTGGATTTGTCTGTTCGACCGATGGCTGTGCGTCAGCCATGTTCGTTATCTAAATGTCTCACCAGCATTTCAAATTTAATGCAGAAATTAATTCATTTCAGTGGATCAGAGGATTTGTTTGTGTGGGCAAAGTTGTGGGCATGAATCTTATTAAGTTGAGCTCCGACCCCAACAATGTGTCCGTCCGTCTCTCAATACTGTCTGACTTCCTGTCTGTGCCTCACGGCTCAGAGCCCATTGGTTCCTACTGAAGACATCAGTCTTTAAAAACACAACTAGATTATTCAATAGTTTCATCAAGTGGTAAATTTACAGGAATAGAACTCTGATACTTTCTGATATTAAACTCATAAATGTACAAGAAAAAACTAATATTCTCTAAGATGATGAAGTCAAACATTTATGAGAAGACACTGAATACTTGAGGTGCTATTTTGTACAAACTGATGCAGTTAAAATTATTTATTTTGTGACTATGTGGAGTCACAGATGTCCTCAACTCAAATATATCCATCAGGGTCTGGCATTATTAATTCATGTCTTCCCAGCAACCCAACCATCATTCAAGTTTTCTTTCTTGTAATTTTGTGAGTTTTTCTCCTAAATTTACCACTTTAATCTCAGAAAGTATTCTAGTTTTAATCTGTTTTTCCCCTAAATACGTTTTTTTTCTTAGAATATTAGCCCCTCCATCGGCCCTGTAATTATTAATATTTTTTAAACCTATAATGGCCCTAATCCGTCATCATATAAAACAGCTGGTCAATATAGTTTTTAGCAAACAAACAGGAGGAAATTAAGACTTTGTTGGGGACTATTTTCAGCGGCGGATGAATGGACGTATGGTGCACCGGTGAGTGTTGGTGTCAGCAGGACGGTGACTGAGTCCGAATAAACTACAGTGTGTTCATGGTCACGTGGCTCTGTCTGGATCCTTGTGGGTTTCAGCTGGTTTCATTTTATTCTCTTTATTCTCAGAGTGAAGTGGATCCGCCCTGCTGTCAGTGATGGATGAGGTTTCCGTGTATGGGGGGCGTTTCGGTCAACATAATTAACCTGTGATGTTGCTGTGAAGTTTTGCTACATTAGCAAAAAGGAAAAAGTTACAACCAAACAGTCAAAACGGCCCATAAATGTAGGCAGTGAAGTTCATTAGCGCTGGCCCAGTTCTGTCGGAGGGGCGACGAGGAGGGCCAGCCGAGCCTGGACCAGATGATTAGACATATTTACAGAAACCGCATGGAGAGATGAATGTGCATCCAGGACGGCTGAAACTGACAGAGATTAGCTGTTATACTACTGACAAACTATGGGAATTATTTATTAATATATACGTACTGACATTTTCACAGGAGGAGTCTAACTTCTAAACTGAACTCTATGTGTAAAAAAAAATGGTGGAATGTCCCTTTAAATACTAAATCCTATTAAAGGAAAGTAAGTTAAAATGCAGCTGTAACACTTTCGGCCCTACGATGGCGTATTAGGGCCACTGAAGGTAAAAATAAATTAAAAATGTGAAGTCAAGGGACTGGGCTAATATCTGGAGAAGAGAAAAATCTGAATTTACAAGATTAAAGGGGGGCGGCAGTAGCTCAGTCTGTAGGGAGTTGGCTTGAACTGGTAGCTGGAGAGGTGCCAGTTTACCTCTTGGGCACTGCCGAGGTGCCCCTGAGCAAGGCACCAAACCCCCAACTGCTCGGGGCGCTTGTCAGGAGCAGCCCCCTCACTCTGACACCTCTCCATTGATGCATGTTTGTGCATGTGTGTGTTCAGGTCTGCATGTACCGTGTATAAGTTAACAACAGAGTGAAAAAATTGAATTTCCCCTCGTGGGACTAATAAAGGAATATCTTCTTCTATAAATTTCAAGAAAGAACTGGGATATTGTCTGAGATTTTAGTGGTAAATTTATGAGAAAAAAGCTTAGACATTCTCTGATTATCTAAGTCGTAAATCTACAGGAAAAAATACAAATAATAAAATACAAATACAAAAATGCTAAATAATGCTCCAGATTTGCACAAAAATTTGTCAAGGAAAAACTGTCTGTTTTTAAAGGGGTCCCTTGACGTCTGACCTCCAGATATGTGAATGGAAATAGGTAATTACTGATTACAGTTTTTATCAAAGAATAAAGACGTTTCCCTCACAGATTAGTGGGATTTTCTTTTTAATTTATCAGGGTCATGTAATGTTTTATACTCTGCTGAATATAATCCATCAGTCTGATTTCCATAGATGGATTCTGTAGATCCAGTTCTCTTTGTTAACACCTTATTTTGAAAAGCGGCCGTAGTCCCAGGTGTCTACTTCCTCTAACTCCTCCAAGGTGGTCTCTAGCTCTCCGTCAGCTCCGTTCTCTTTATCCATCCATGGTCAGCTCCATCGGGGCCGTCTGAATGCATTTAACATACATGTCAGTATATGGAGCTCTACAGTCGTAGCGTCGGCCCGTCGGACCACGGAGACGAGAGCGACGGCCGGCCGGACCGCACGTTACCGCCGTACGATGACGTTTCCCGTCCGTGACGGAGTTAGCGTGCAGCTTTAGCCGTGATGTCTAGCTCTGCTTTTCCAAAGTGTTTCCCTCCTTTACTGGATGTGTAGTGTTTACCAGGCTGGATTTAACATGGAGGGTGGAGGTCGGATCCACGCCCACCCTCCACCCTTTAATACTTTCTGAGGTTTGTTCTGGTTGACGGATACCGAACGGATATGACGTCACGGTACTCAGACTACCACAATAAAAGAGCTAACTTCCTTCTAGCTCCACATAGATGAAGCAGATATATGGATTCTGGAGTTAAAAATTAAAAAAATCAGGATGCATAGATGAATCTATATCTTTTTCCGACCCAAAATGTACGTACAGTTAGAAGATCAGAGGAGAAGAACTGGATGAAGACTGGATGTTGGGCAATCCAGTAACAACAGTCGGAGGACAGACCCCCTCTCAGCTCCTCTTAAATTGGATCCAGGACACATCAGTGAATGAAGCCTCTGTGCTTTTGTTATGAGGCACACACACACACACACACACACACACACACACACACCTTGTGGATGAAACTTTTGGGTAAATTGTGTAATCAGCCTCAGTGAGCAGCTGTCTGGCTGCAGTTTCACTTCGCCTCCATGAGGCTCTGAGGGTAACCAGGAACAGGGGGGGTCCTCTGAGGGTAACCAGGAAAAGGGGGGGTCCTCTGAGGGTAACCAGGAACAGGGGGGGTCCTCTGAGGGTAACCAGGAACAGGGGGGGTCCTCTGAGGGTAACCAGGAAAAGGGGGGGTCCTCTGAGGGTAACCTCCAGGAGGTGGTACCCAACGTTTTTATTTATTTTAGTCTTTGGAGCAGAAACGGCTTCATATCAGCACCACCACCACACGCAGCGCCTCATTAACAACAGTGCGACCAGACTCCGACACACAGCTCCTCCTCTGCAGTCTGATCCAGGAGCACCATGTGAGTTTGAACCACAAACAAGATGGCGGCGGAGCGTGGTGCCAGTGAGGCCACGCTCGTCTGTTATTCAGTGATCAGTCAGTAAAGTCACCATAACGTCATTAAAGAACCCAGATGTTCTGCTGCAGCGCCCACCAAGATCTGCTGGTGTTGTTTCTGCAGACACGAGCAGTGTCGACCAAAAGCTTCAGGCAGCACAACTACCTGGTAAAGTCAGAGAAAAGATCAGGGTTTGTGTAAATAAACATCTAATTACTAATCTGGATATTCCTTATATTCAATTTTATTGTTATTTTATTAATCATGAATCCTACTGTATTTCATTTGTTTAATTTTATTATTTTATTATTTATTAATGGCTTATTTTTTTGTTTAATTTGTAAAATGTTGTTTCATGGTAACTTTTATTTAATCATCTGTACTGTATTTAATTTGTGGACTTTTATTATATTTTGTCATTTTAATGAGATTTTTATGTATTTAATTTCCCCACTTCTATCATATTTTATTGTTATTCTATTAATCACCTATTTTATTGTATTTCATTTGTAGAATTGTATTCCGTTTTATTATTTATTGATCACTTATTTTATTTTGTAGATTTTTGATAAGTAGAATTTGATTCTTTCATGGTTATTTCATTAATCATCTATTTTATTGTATTTAATTTATAGACTTATTATATTTTAATCCCTTGACAATATTTTTGTATTTAATTTGAATATTTTAATTACATTTTATTAATCACATATTTTGTATGTAATTTGTAGAATTATATTGTTTTAAGTATAATATTTGTTTTATTGTATTTAATTTGTATATTTTGCTTTATTTTTATTGTATTTAATTTGTATGACTTTTACATTTTATTGTTATTTGGCTACAAAAAACATCCAAATTGGAGAGAAATTAGGCAGAATTCAATATAAAAAATCACATCAATTAAAAGTTAAATGTTATTTGTATGAAAAGAAAGAAATGAAGGTCAGTAATGTTTTTATTTACATCTATTTATTTCTTTAAATCTTATGGATCCACACGTCGTCACACGTATATGCGTCAACCGGCGGTGAAATGGTGGAGAACTTTCTCTGCCTGGTGGAGGTTAAACGTTTCCGTCAGCGGCACAAACACCACATACCACAATCAACCAGCGTCTCTGACGTCCTCTGCACCCTGAACGCATCATGACGCACATCCTCATCATCTTCATCATCAACTCTGATCATTTCTGAATGGACGGTATGTGGTGGGTCCTCTCTCTGTTACCATGACAACAGTGCTGCCGGCGGGAGGCCGAGTCTTCACATTACAGCTGCTTTCACCAAAAATTATATTTGAAAAATCAGTGAAATATATACAAATTTATAAAAACTAAATCTTTGTAAAGAGAAAAACTACAAGGCAAAACTAGCTAACGCAAAATTAATATAAAATAAAAACTGAAAAATTAGTATTATCACCCTGCCGATTGGACAAAACAAGCTGCCGACGTGTGATTTTTATTGGCATATTTACTGCCACTATTTCAACAGTTTTCTTTAATGGGAATCTGAAATACTTCACTGAACACCAGCGGCAAATTTCTCTTGTATAAACATAAAGAAAAAGAAATAAATGTAAATTATGTGAATACTGTACGCAATAAAGGTTAAAAAAATAAAACTACTACATTTAAGAATAAGAAACACGTACAAATATCTGCATTAAGACAAGCAATATATAATAAGCACCTTTAGGTCTTATATATTATCTTTGATGTAAATTATGAGTCTGTTTTAAAACGCTCGTTTTATTTTCTGAGGTGTTTCCTTCTTGACTCTCCTGGAAAGGAGATTTTTATTTTGTCCTTCTGGTTCAACTCCTACTCATTTATATCTAATTCATCGATAATGGACGTGATCACGTGATGTGATCTGAGGTTTGTTTCTGAACGTGGAAAATGAGAAATGTTTTTAAGAGGTTCCACAGAGAGACGTGTTGTCAAACTCAGCGTCCACTTACAACCTTTCACCAGAGTTTTCACCCACTTCTCAGGTTTTCCTCAGTCGCTGCAGTTTAAAGTTAAGAAGTGGACCTTGAGTTAAGATTTCTTTAATAGTTTGTTTGTGTGTTTGATAAGAAAAACGTTGTTTTCTTGATGACCGTCTGAAGTTTTGTCGCAGCTCCAGAACAAAGTGAGGCTGTAAATACAGAGAAGAAGGTTTTATCAGCAGCATCTTCAATATCTACAAAGTGAAGCAGAGAGTCGGAGGAACCGGGTCCAGACCAGGAGGGTCAGAACTTGACCACTTTAGTCTGTTTGGGTTTGGGTTTCTTTACGGGAACGTGGACGTCCTCGTGGTCGGCGCTCATGTTGTTGGACAACCAGGGAACCGTCACTGAATGAGCTGGAAGGAGACACATTAAGATAAGATAAGAGATAAGATATTCCTTTATTAGTCTCACAGTGGAGAAATTCACAACGGTTAGTATTCAGATTCGGGACGCAGATAATCACAATTATTCTATTTAATTTGTCATTTTATTATATATTTTCATTACTTTAATCATCACATAGTTATTGTATTTAATTCATATAGTTCTATTGTCATTAATATTTTAATAAAATATTTTATTGTATTTAATTTTTGTAATTTGATTATTTATATTTTTATTATTTTAATCATCACATTTATTGCATTTAATTTGTGTAGTTTTATTGTTTATTGCTAATCAAATATTCTATTAATTAATATTATATTAATATTATTAATCAGCTATTGTATTCTATTTAATTTAAAACATAATTGCATTATGTTAATTACTGACATTATTTTATCTAATTTGTCTAATCTTATCTATTATTTGTGTATTTCATTTGTGTAATCTTATATTTTGTTTTTTTAATCCCTAATTTTATTGCTTTTCATTTGTACAATTGCACTATGTTTTATTTACTTATCTATTTTATTTCTATACTTTTATTATACTTTATTTTAATAATCACCTATTTTGATGTATTTAATCTGACTAATTTTACTATATTTTATTGGTATTTTATTAATCATTTATATTATTGTATTTAATTTATATAATTCAATTTGTATTTATTTATTGAATGAATAGTTACTGTAGCAGCCACGGTGCTGCGTTCACTGTCTCCAGTTCACCGTCAGGAGAGTTACTGTAGCAGCCACGGTGCTGCGTTCACTGATTCCAGTTCACCATCAGGAGAGTTACTGTAGCAGCCACGGTGCTGCGTTCACTGCCTCCAGTTCACCATCAGGAGAGTTACTGTAGCAGCCACGGTGCTGCGTTCACTGTCTCCAGTTCACTGTCAGGAGAGTTACTGTAGCAGCCACGGTGCTGCGTTCACTGCCTCCAGTTCACCGTCAGGAGAGTTACTGTAGCGGGCAACGGTGCTGCGTTCACTGTCTCCAGTTCACCATCAGGAGAGTTACTGTAGCAGCCACGGTGCTGCGTTCACTGTCTCCAGTTCACCATCAGGAGAGTTACTGTAGCAGCCACGTTCCCAGTAAAAGTCCACCACCACCGCATCATTACTTTTGTGTAATTTCTGATTCAACAACGTCAGGATGACAGGAGGTCAGGAGGACGATCTCAACACTGAGAGACTTTAGTGACACAGAATTACAGGAATTTCTCACTTGAGTTGAAATATTTCATCTTTCATTTTGCAAAGTTTGGTTGACTCTTGTGTGAACGCAGCAGAATAAACCTAATGCTGTATGTCTTCTAGATGTGACCCTGCACACTGAGGAGGCAGGTTGAAGATGGAGACAGTAGAAACTCACTTGCAGCCTGATGTTCTGGACAGTCCTTCTGAAAATGTTCCACTGAACCACAAACTCGACAGGAACCTCCTGCAGAAACACAAATCATCAATTAAACTGGAGTAAAATATAAGAAATGATGATATGATGTGATGAATGTGTGTCTGGACCTTGTGCATAAAGTCCTTTAGGATTATCGGGGCAGCTCCGAGACAAGTGGCCCGTCTGACCACAGATGAAGCACTTAGCATACGGGTGTTCCCCTGACACACACACACACACACACACACACACACACAGGATTGTTATTAAAAGGTTATGATATGAATCTATCACAGACTTCCAGCTGGGAGCGTCCACACTGTCCTCACCCAGAGCCGGGTCCACTTTAGCTCGACACCTCTGGATCTCGTGCTCGGTGGAGCCGCAGCGGTAGCAGATACCTCGACCCATCTCCTCGTCGCGGTCGGCCTCCGGACAGTCGGCCAAGCCGTGACCGGGCTTCCTGCAGTTAAAACACAGCTGGAGGAGGGAAGGAGGCGAGGAGGCGAGGAGACAAGGAGAGTGAAGAGAGGAAGGAGGCAAGCATTACAGCCTTGAACCAGGACCAGTTATTTATGAACAAAAGCAGAAACAATGATGATGTTTTCTACTTTTCTGACACTTGATGTTTGTCGTATTAAACCAACAAGCAGAAAATAGAACCACTTTATGTGTCGGCATTACGTGAATATACAAATAATATTGTGACTGAGCGATTTACTGTATGTTATGAACACAACAGGCCGTACGTAAACTGTTATATGGACACAAAGAAAGGCTTTAAGGATCTGAATCTTTTAATCAACTAAATCAGGGCTCCAGACTAACTTCTCTGCTCTTTTCTGATGATCTTCTGATAAGTCCAGGCCCTGGATCACTCACCATGTTGTTCTTCTTGTTGTTCTGCCTCTTCACCCGCCTGTCCTCTCTTCTTCTGTCTTTCTTCAGAGCCGTCTCCACCTCCTCCCTGAGCTCCCGCTCCTCCTGTCCTCCTCTTCCTTCAGCAGGCAGCGGCTGTCCGCTCTGCTGGAGAAACTCCAGGAAGCCGTTCACGTCCTCGTTGACGTAGTCCTTCTTGGGTCGGTTGGCTTTCTTCACAGCTGATCCAGCAGGCTGAGTCCTTCTCAGACGGTCCCCCTGAGGTCCTCGGCCTGCTCCTCTTCCTCCTGCTCCTCCTGCTCCTCTTCCTCTCAGCTGACTCCATGGAGTGGCCTCAGCTGGTTTGTGTTTATGGACGTTGTTGGCTCTCGCCCACCTCGTCATGACAGCGCCCTCTGACTGAAGCCGAACAGAGAAAAGCTGCATTTCAGGAGGAATAAATGACAGAAACACGCAGTTTTGCATTTTAGAGTGTTGGCTTATACGGGAGGGGAAAATGGATTCATCTATGTATTGCAATTGCTCTTCCAAAATAAGGTGTTAACAAAGGGAACTCGATATACAGAATCCATCTATGGAAATCAGACCGATTGGATCGTATTTAGCAGAAGTATAAAACATTACACATGTCCCTATAAATTAAAAACAAAATACACCTAATTTGTGAGGGAAATTTCTTTATTCTTTGATTTTTAGATCACTGGAATAGATTTGAGAAATAACTCCTGACAATGATCCCGATATATTTGATTTCAAGACATCTCTGACTACATACATGCTGAAAATCAGACATTTTACTGGATTC
>CAMQGK010000514.1:1735000-1745000 GCA_947000775.1 Pterois miles | reverse complement strand
TGTGTGTGTGTGTGTGTGTGTGTGTGTTCTGCAGGGATGTTAAATGACTGTACTGTGTGTGTCAGTGGGGTGTTTTCAGCCAACAGCCTGCCCACCATCGTAACCAAGAGCCACGTGGAGGAGATGGGACAGAGGATCCGAATGACCGGGACGGACATCCAGAGAGTTCGCCTTCTCTACGGCTGTGGTACTCCTGTGTTTCAGCTGAAGTATTACTACACCAGGATACAGTAATACTCAACTCTGCCTTCGTCTCTTTTTACCAGACGCTCAGAAAAACACGACGGACAGCGGCGACGTTAAGGGGGAGGACGAAGACCAGCTGGCCTCCACCGCTGGGACAAGGAATGGAGGTTCAGTTCAGGACTAGGCCCTGCTGCTGCCCCCCATCCGCCTCCCTGCAGCACCGGAGCACCACCACTAGGGGGCACAATGAGACCAGCAGAGACCAGGACTACACCAACCTGATTATCAATAAATCCAAAATACACTGTATACACTGCTCTGGTTTCACATGACTTCTATAGAGAACAGAACCTGCCAAAATCCCAAATAAATAAATGACTCCAGAAATAAATATGTCACTGAGTGTCTGCAGAAAGAAACGCAAATATGAACGTGTAAAGATAAGTCTAAGGGAAATAATACAGAAATAAATGTGTTTGGGAAAAGAAATGAGTGAAATGCAAAAAGAAATAAATGCATACATTAATACATTTAAAGTAACTATAAAATATGAAGAAATCTATAAAATATATAAGAAACAGTATATAAAAAGAAAATGACTAAAGCCACAATAAAGAAACTAAATGTAACTATGAAGAGACTCAAAAATCAGAAAAATAATAAGGAAAAATCTGCATAAAGAAATCCAGAAATACATCATTTAAAAGTAAAATTAGAAAATATATGAAATATATATAAAATGTATAAGATGTTACACATACATACAGTTCCTCCTGGTGCAGTGGGTTCCTCCTGGTGCAGTGGGTTCCTCCTGGTGCAGTGGGTTCCTCCTGGTGCAGTGGGTTCCTCCTGGTGCAGTGAGTTCCTCCTGGTGCCGTGGGTTCCTCCTGGTACAGTGGGTTCCTCCTGGTGCAGTGGGTTCCTCCTGGTGCAGTGGGTTCCTCCTGGTACAGTGGGTTCCTCCTGGTGCAGTGGGTTCCTCCTGGTGCCGTGGGTTCCTCCTGGTGCCGTGGGTTCCTCCTGGTGCAGTGGGTTCCTCCTGGTGCCGTGGGTTCCTCCTGGTGCAGTGGGTTCCTCCTGGTGCAGTGGGTTCCTCCTGGTGCCGTGGGTTCCTCCTGGTGCAGTGGGTCCTGGGTTCCTCCTGGTGCAGTGGGTTCCTCCTGGTGCAGTGGGTTCCTCCTGGTACAGTGGGTTCCTCCTGGTGCAGTGGGTTCCTCCTGGTACAGTGGGTTCCTCCTGGTGCCGTGGGTTCCTCCTGGTGCAGTGGGTTCCTCCTGGTGCCGTGGGTTCCTCCTGGTGCCGTGGGTTCCTCCTGGTGCAGTGGGTTCCTCCTGGTGCCGTGGGTTCCTCCTGGTGCAGTGGGTTCCTCCTGGTCTGGGTTCCTCCTGGTGCCGTGGGTTCCTCCTGGTGCAGTGGGTTCCTCCTGGTGCCGTGGGTTCCTCCTGGTGCCGTGGGTTCCTCCTGGTGCAGTGGGTCCTGGGTTCCTCCTGGTGCAGTAGGTTCCTCCTGGTGCAGTGGGTTCCTCCTGGTGCCGTGGGTTCCTCCTGGTGCAGTGGGTCCTGGGTTCCTCCTGGTGCAGTGGGTTCCTCCTGGTGCAGTGGGCCCTGGGTTCCTCCTAGTCCAGGACTATGCTCAGCCTCATGAGTCCAGAGTGTGTAGGGAGTTCCTGGATGGTGAAGGCATTGATCCCGTTGACCAGTCCTGACGTTCCCTTGATCTAAATCCAACTGAGCACCTATGGGACGTTACGTATCATTGCATCCGACTCCGCCAAGTACCACCACAGACCAGGAGCTCAGTGATGCCCTGATCCAGGTCTGGAGCAGATCCGCAGGACCCCATCCTCTGACTCATCAGGACCAGATGTTGTTGGGAGTTCATACAGGCAGGCGGGGGACAAACACTCTCGCATGATGAGTTGATGTGATTTCAGTGTTTTACTTGGATTCTCGGTGTGATCCTGAATCCAGTCCTCAGTGGGTTGGTGGTTCTGGTTTCACCTGACTGTTGTTGTGTCACTTTGTTCTCAACTAATTATATAACGTCCATCAGTAAAGATTGATTATTTAAGACCTGGAAGGACTCGTTCAACATCTGATGTCAGCGTTCCCTTCATGGTTTTCAGCAGTGTCTAAAGATTCAAAGTGAAAAAGAGAAAAGGAGACTCGAAGCAACTACAAAGACTCGAAGCAACTACAAAAAGACTCAAAACAACTACAAAAAGACTCAAAGCAACTACAAAAAGACTCAAAACAACTACAAAAGACTCAAAACAACTACAAAAAGACTCGAAGCAACTACAAAAAGACTCAAAACAACTACAAAAAGACTCAAAGCAACTACAAAAAGACTCAACTACAAAAAGACTCAAAGAAACTACAAAGACTCAAAGCAACTACAAAAAGACTCAAAGCAACTACAAAAAGACTCAAAACAACTACAAAAAGACTCAAAGCAACTACAAAAAGACTCAAAACAACTACAAAAAGACTCAAAGCAACTACGAAAAGACTCAAAGCAACTACAAAAAGACTCAACTACAAAAAGACTCAAAGAAACTACAAAGACTCAAAGCAACTACAAAAAGACTCAAAGCAACTACAAAAAGACTCAAAACAACTACAAAAAGACTCAAAGCAACTACAAAAAGACTCAAAACAACTACAAAAAGACTCAGAGCAACTACAAGGACTCAAAGCAACTACAAAAAGACTCAAAACAACTACAAAAAGACTCAAAGCAACTACAAAAAGACTCAAAACAACTACAAAAAGACTCAAAGCAACTACGAAAAGACTCAAAGCAACTACAAAAAGACTCAACTACAAAAAGACTCCAAGAAACTACAAAGACTCAAAGCAACTACAAAAATACTCAAAACAACTACAAAAAGACTCAAAGCAACTACAAAAAGACTCAAAACAACTACAAAAAGACTCAAAGCAACTACGAAAAGACTCAAAGCAACTACAAAAAGACTCAAAACAACTACAAAAAGACTCAAAGAAACTACAAAGACTCAAAGCAACTACAAAAAGACAAAGCAACTACAAAAAGACTCAAAGCAACTACAAAAAGACTCGAAACAACTACAAAAAGACTCAGAGCAACTACAAAGACTCAAAACAACTACAAAAAGACTCAAAGCAAATACAAAAAGACTCAGAGCAACTACAAAGACTCGAAACAACCACAGAGACACAAACTGACTCGTCCTCCTGTCATTAAACGAGCATCAAACTGAGCCGGAGAGTGAAATTTCAAAGAAGCGAAAGGTTAAAACTCAGTTTGTGTGAGTTTCTGTCCTCATTCTGTCGGACTGAGTCCACAGTGATGGACGCTTCGGTTCACTAAGCTTCACTGTTGGATATTAAATGTCAGCTGTAAATGTCGGAGCAGCCGACCTGCATGACAATAAACCGGAGCCGGAGTCAGGGATCGGCCGGGAGGAAGCCTTCCTGCCGGGGGAGGGAAACACATTTACTGACTGTTTAGTCAGTAAATGCGTTCGGACTGGGCTTCATCTCATCTCACACCAGGTTGGACTCGGACCCCCTTTGGTCTCTACCTGGTGTTCGGAGATAACACCAACCTGCTGCGTAACGGGTGGTGTTAAACCAAAAACTAGTCTACATACTGTCTTCGTCTCGACAGTAAACGTGTGAAAACACCAAGAACTTGATAAAACTCTGCACTATGAAAGTATGGAGTCACAGGAGTACCCAGAAACAGTACACAATTATTATCAGCACACTGGATCCACTGTATGAGTCCGAACATGGTGACTACGTCCAGAATGACTCTTTTATTTCAGTCCAACCAACCGAGACCCCAAAATACTCACTTTACTATCAACTAGTTTAAAACACAGTAACGCAAATTCATCCTGAACACAACTGAACACCAGCTCAGTTTTAAAGCTCGAGTGAAGATCCTGGTGTACTACTACTACTACTACTACTACTACTTCTACTACTATTACTACTACTACTATTACTACTACTACTACATCCTGGTCTCATCTGAAACTAGAGAACCTGATGGATCCATCAGTACCAACCAGGTCAGACTACTACTACTACTACTACTACTACTACTACTACTACATCCTGGTCTCATCTGAAACTAGAGAACCTGATGGATCCATCAGTACCAACCAGGTCAGACTACTACTACTACTACTACTACTACATCCTAGTCTCATCTGAAACTAGAGAACCTGATGGATCCATCAGTACCAACCAGGTCAGACTACTACTACTACTACTACTACATACTAAATATATACATACATTTACATAAAGCAGCATATTTGTCCACTAACATGCTGATGAGTGAAAACATAAATACTCTAATAATAAATATTTTTAAAAATTCCCAGAAAAAAAAATCACAAATTTTATGTAAAAACCTGAATATTCTCTGAGATTAAAGTGACACATTTAAAGACAAAAACTCTGAATTTTTACTGAAAAAAACCCCTTGAGATTAAAATGTTAAAATTTACAAGAAAAAAAAAAAGATTTGTATTCTCTGAAATATAAAGTCATACATTTGCAAGAAACACCTCAAATTTTACGAGATAAAAACTTAAAAGTTGGATATTGTCTGAGATTAGAGTGGTGAATTTACAATATCTGTCACTGTTTTGTTGTGTTCATTGATTTCCAATAATAAATACAGTAAATACATACATCTGTACAAAGCAGCATATTTGAAGGTTCACTTAGAACAAAGATGTGATACCCGTTTTAATCAACTGAGGCTCAGCTTTTACATATTACATTATGAGTTTGTTAATAATGGAGTACAGTTAGCTAGTTTAGTCCAGTGGTTCCCAACCTAGGGGTGGGGCCCCTCCAAAGGGTCACCAGATAAACCTGAGGGATCCTGAGATGATTCATGAGAGAAGAAGAAACCAAGTTATGATCATTTATATTCATGTTTTTGGACTTTTCTGACTCAAATATTTGTTTTTTGTGAATTCAAAATCTCCCTTTAAGGTACATTTTGATCGGATAAAGTAAATGTGATTGATCGCTGTTGAATATCTGGACGGACTGGCAGCAACAGACAGACGAGAAGCGAATCCTCACATCTGAGCAGCAGAGAGACGATTAACGGAGCTGCTGTCCGTTATCGTCAATATTCAGAAGCTGCGTGCGTAAAAACCGCCAACACGCGTCAAAATGTGGAAGAAACGCGGTGAAAATCAGAGAGGGACCGTTCCTCGTGTCGTGGAAGGTTGAATCCGTCTTCTTGGTCCCCGCAGACTGAAGGACTGTGGAGCTGAAGCGCAACCGGACAGTTTGGAGACCTGAAGAAGAAGCTGCGCGTAAAAAAAGCGCGTTCTCGTTTATCCGGTAACATCCGCATCAGTTGCTCCACTTCTCCCTCAGCAGCCGGACCGACACCACAACCCGGGACGGGGCGAGGAGAACCAGCTCTGTAATCCTGACAGCCACAAGCTGCGGATTTACTTTGAAAGAAAACCTGCATCCTGTGCGTCATCGAACCGGACTGTCCACGCTAACAGCTGCTCGGGGCCCCGGTTTAACGGACGGACACCGGTGGAGCATCACCGGATTCTCTCAACCGTATTCTGCAAATCCGTGCAAAAAAAATAAAGTTTTAACGTGAAAAGACGCAGCGGAGGTGAAGATCTTCGTGTCCCAGTAAGTCTGTCTGACCTTTCTTTCCAGGCTTCGCGTTGTTCGGTCTTTAGTTTACGGTCGTCCGGGACTCCACCTCTGTGAGAACATCTGCCGCGGATCACACGGACGAACCAAACAGAAAATGAACTGTTTGACTTAGAGAGCAGCTTCTGCGCTCCAACAGAACCACACTGGACAAATACAGATAACCGAGAGACAGAGCTGAGGAACAGAAATATATGATCGGATTTAGGACGAAGGACATATCGGACAATGTAAAAAACCCGAACCAAAGTCAGACTCAGAGCCTGTTCATCTTCACCATCTTCATCTTCATCATCACTGAGCTGACTCAAATTATAACTTCATTTAAAAACACACCAATCGAGCGCTCCTCAGTCTGTAGAGAGGCTGGGTTTCACCACACCAGACCTCCTGGTGGCGCTCTGCTGTCGGTCCGTTCACATATTGAATCCCACATTTTGATCCGTTCAAAATGAACCTTCAAGGCACATTTGTCAGGTATTTCAGAAGAATAAGTTAAGTAAGTGACTTAAGACAATATCCAAGTTTTATATTTTTTCTGGTAAAATTTGAGGTTTTCCTTTTAAATTTATGACTTTTTTTCAGAAAAGGTTTTTCTGGCAGTTTTTTTTGGGTATTTGTGTTTCCACTCATCAATATGCAGCTTTATATAAATGTATGTATATATTTATTATTGTAAATCAGTAACAACACTAATCAGCTACCATGCAGCTCACTGAACAAATGGTCCGACCGCGAGCCGGGGATCGGCGATCACAAGAGACGGTTCCATACCCAATTTAGTGCCAATCTCGTATAAGCAGTATTAATGTGTTTATTAATTATTAGATAGTTAATGCTGATGAATCAGCGTTAGAGCAGCTTGTTACTGCTCCACTTATTCTCACACAATGCTTCCTATGATATCGTACCGACTTATTTCTCCTTTTTTGTGAGTTTTCATACAAACGTCCAGTCACACGTGTCCATTTCCCTTTCAAAATAAACTAAAGTAAACACAGGAAGCAAGTTAGTCAGGTTTAGGAAAAGATGTTGGGTGGGTGGGCGGTGAGGTGGATGGGTCCAACAAACACAGAGCGTTCATCCAGTAGGCCACTGTTGGCGTCCCGTACGTCATTGTGTTTTTCATGCAGTTTATATCCCGTGATCACAGTTTTCAGCCCAACCATGTAGTTTTTCCCTAAACCTGACTATACTTGTTCTGTTGCCCAAAACTAAGAAAGGGTTTTTGTTTTTTGATTCAACAGAAATTTCACACATTTCCGTGACAGTCAGCATGAAATCGCTGAGTATATAATCCACGTAATTGTGAACCGGGAAGTATAACGGCGAAGACAACGTAGGGAGGTCGTGGTGGACGGGTGGGTCAAAAAACACCACTGAAGTTACGGCACCTCTGGTGTTAATTTTACCCAAACTGCCATCTTCCTTGAAAAGACGAGCGTCACACGTTGCTGGACATTTGTTGGAAAAAAAAAGGGAAATTTGTGTCAGTGTGCTCGAATCAAACACATTAAATTTTGTGACTGTTTCCCAAACTGCAGCGAGACTGTCGGACGAGAACGTGTTGAAACTACACACTGATGTTATGTCAGAGCTCAGAAACAGAAACGCTTCACAGCCACAGCTTTCATCTTCAGCACTGTTCAGTATTTTAAAAAGTGATGTATTTTTATGTAAAATCTTAATCTGCAAAGTGACTAGTAACGGTAATGGATTTCATTGTTTAGTCTGTGAAAATAAAACTGAAACACATGCATATAGATTACACTCATATCTTGTGTCTCTCCTGTAGATCACATGGCTTCACCTTGACCACCGACCACCTGGCCCCCCAGTGTCTCCTCTAACCGGAGATCAACCAGTTTCTCAATGGTTTTCCATAGAAACGTCGTCACTCTGTAAGTTTTCCCGTCACCACCATGGCAGCTGCCCCAGACGCCCCCTGCCTGTCGGAGCTCGGCGGACTCCCCAACAGGAACATCAGCCTCGTCTCCGGCGCCCGACCCTGCAACCGGAGCACCGCCAGGACCTCGCCTTACACCCCGCAAGCCACCGCAGCCTTCGCCATCGCCATCACCTTCATGATGATCCTCACCATCGTCGGCAACATCCTCGTCATCATCGCGGTCCTGACGTCCCGATCCCTCAAGGGGGCTCAGAACCTCTTCCTGGTGTCGCTGGCGGCAGCGGATATACTAGTGGCCACGCTTATCATCCCGTTCTCATTGGCCAATGAGCTGCAGGGCTACTGGGCGTTCAGCTCCATTTGGTGTGAGATCTACCTGGCGCTGGACGTTCTCTTCTGTACCTCCTCCATTGTGCACCTGTGCGCCATAGCACTGGACCGCTACCTGTCCATATCCCGCCCTGTGTCCTACGGCGCCAAACGTACCCCCATACGCATCAAGGCGGCCATTATCATAGTGTGGCTGATCTCTGCGGTTATTTCTTTCCCTCCTCTTCTCACGTTGGACAAGAGTGAAGGAGGTGAAGAGGTGTGCGAGCTAAACAACGAGCGCTGGTATATTCTCTACTCCACCATTGGCTCTTTCTTTGCCCCCTGTGTGATCATGATTCTGGTGTATGTGAGGATTTATCAGATCGCTAAGCAGCATACACGCTGCCCACCAGGACGGAAGCAGAAAGGGGCAGCAGGAGGAAACACCACTACGGGAACCAATGAGCCTCCGGCGAAGGTATCTGAGCAGAACGGGGATCAAGGAGGTACGGCGGGCAGCCAACGGGATGAAGTCCTGCCCAAAATGTCTGGCTCTGATTCCACCCCATCATCATTTCAAAATCTGCCTGAGAACACCATGAGCCAGGTCCGAAAATCCAGCTCAATCCCCCAGCGTGACAGCCAAATCCTCTCAGCTGTTCCCCACAAAGAGTCCCAGACACATCCCAGGGACAACTCGTCCAGCTCTGGCTCGGAAATGGGCGAGGAAGGCGTTCACGGCAAAGAAGAGATGAACAAGGCTGATGAGCAAACAAAAATGAAAGGGTTAAAAGTCCAGATGCTAAACCTGGCCTCCAGGTACAAAACCACAATGGCCACATCATCTGGCACCAAACTGGTACCCGACGATACACCTAAGATTCAGGGGACGCCCACATCCCGCCGCAAAGCCATGGTGAACCGGGAGAAGCGGTTCACCTTTGTGTTGGCGGTTGTGATGGGAGGGTTTGTGATCTGCTGGTTCCCCTTCTTCTTCTCTTACTCTCTTCAGGCGGTGTGCCCCGAGACTTGCAGCATCCCCAACCCCTTGTTTAAGTTCTTCTTTTGGATCGGCTACTGCAACTCCTGCCTCAACCCGGTCATTTACACCATCTTCAACAACGACTTCAGGAAGGCCTTCAAGAGGATACTTTGCAGGGACACAAAGGGTACGTTCTTCTAGAAAGGAGAGTACTGGAAGACAGAACGATGGTTTATATTTCTTTCTTTCTGTTTCAATAACCATCTTTGGCATCGACATAAACATGTGAACAATAAGGAGGAAATTGTCTCCTTTATGTGAGTCTGAACGCTGTTAGCTGAGTCACAGCAGCACCGACAAAGAGGGAGATTTCAGCAAGCCACGGTCAAGTGGCCGAATCAATTATCTTTAATGTTATTTAAGAATATGGTGTAATTGAATATTCAATGACTCTGAAGAAGAATGATTTGATTATACGTTGAACGGAAGTCAAGAGATCCAGGGTCAGTAATTTGAAGTCCAAATGATGTGTGTTTGTGTGTGCATGGGAGTAGAGGAGGATTGCCTGAGGGTCTTACTGGAAGAGAACAAATACCACTAAGTGTCCTTTATCGGAGATAAAATGGGCACTCAAGGAACACAAGATCAGGGGAAATGTGAGCATCCTCCTCTACTCGGTTTCTTCCTTCATGTAAAGCTGCAACCCGGGACGTGTTCATGATGACGGATGGAGCTTTTATTCCCAAGTCGGTGTGAACCGCTGGATGTTACACCTCTCTCTGCGAATATCTCATTAAGGTGATCGCCAGAGGCTTTAACGGGGAGAAAACTAGAGCGAGAGAATCAGCAGAGGTTGCATGAAAGATGGAAACTGGCTCTCTGCTTCCTTTAATCTGTTATCCAGCTTCTGTC
>CAMQGK010000514.1:1720000-1730000 GCA_947000775.1 Pterois miles | reverse complement strand
TGCTCCAGTGCTATGCCTTTATTTTGAAATCTCTTCTTATTACGGGTTTGAATAAAGGACGCGGTGAGACAGTATAAACACTGATGCTTGTGGTTTCAGAGGACGGTGGGAGGGATCGACCGCGAGCACTCACAGAATAATGGAATCAGACAATTTAGCGTCGCTGCTTTCTGTCAGGAGAATTATCTTTGTCTGCTTCAGTGACCTTTGACCTGCACACAAAACGCTGACATGGATGTCTAACAACAGGTGCATTAGACTTCCTGTCAGCACTGTGTTATCACACAGCAAATAATTCAGCACCACACGTCCTACAAGTATCTGTAGTATTAATTAACTAATTATCTGGCGCTGTTTAATACCTGTGAACTATGAGCCAGAGAGCAGAATGTGTGGTTTACTTCCTGCAGTGCAGACACACTGGATTTGAACACACTTAAAGGTGCTAAAGTGGTTTAATTTAGTGTAATGAGGACAGCTCATATCTCCTGATGTTCTGCCTGCAGGAGCTTTTTAAATCATTTTATGTTTATTTAACTCCACATGTACGATGAGTATTAGGACCACAGAGGGCAAAAAATCTGATAATTTGAGAAAAAAGTTGTAATTTAATGAGAATAAAGTCATAAGATTATGAGAAAGTTTCTTTCTCAGTTTTCCTGATAATGACGACAATAATAATAACTGATGATAATTGGAGCTGTGGGCTGCACGGTGGTGCAGTGGTTGTCACTCTCACCTCACAGCAAGAGGGTCGCAGGTTCGATTCCGGCTTGGGACTCTTCTGTGTGGAGTTTGCATGTTCTCCCCGTGTCAGCGTGGGTTTTCTCCGGGTACTCCGGCTTCCTCCCACAGTCCAAAGACATGCTGTTTAGGTTAATTGATGACTTTAGGTTAATTGTGGGTGTGAGTGTGAATGGTTGTCTGTCTCTATGTTGTCTGTCTCTATGTGTCCTCTGATGGACAGGAGACCTGTCCAGGTGAACCCGCCTCCACCCAAAGCCAGCTGGGATCAGGTCCAGCCCCCCGAGACCACTAACGGGATAAGTGGTTGACGATGGATGGATGAATAATTGGAGCTGATGAGACAAAAGATGAAGTATTTAGTTATCAGTGAAACTAGATGTTCCTCATTTTCACACTATTTACCCTCAAAAATGACACTTCAAATTAATAATTTATAATATGACGCTATTCTCATATTCCAACTTTCTCTTAAAGTTATGACTTTATTCTCATAATATTACAACTTTTCTCTTAACTCAACTTTTTTTCTCTTAAACTCATGACTATATTCTAATATTATTTTTTTTAATTTTTATTTATTCTCATATTACAACTTTCTCTTAAACTTATGACTTTATTCTTAAACTTATGACTTTATTCTCAAACTTATGACTTTATTCTTAAACTTATGACTTTATTCTCAAACTTATGACTTTATTCTTGAAATCCCAGATGTTTGTTCCTTAACGGGCCTGAACACTGTCTTACCTACTGACTGTGTGCGGCGTTAAAACACCGTCTTCCTCCTGATAGCACCACAACGCTGAACATCTCCAGACGCTCAGAGCGGTCCAGACACCGGAAAGTCCTCGGGCGTGGAACCATCTCACGCTGTGCTGGAGGAATGTTAACAAAGTGGAAGATTATGTTCATGTCCGTATATTTATGATGACAGCTTTATGGCTCCGAGGTATTATGGTATTGGATTTTTAATGTCTTTTTTATGACAGCATATTAAGCCTCACGTCGTTTGTCTCCGTCAGTCACGATGTGCAGCAAAGCCTCATGAATCCGTTGACATCACTGGAAACATGTTGGCCTCCATCATGTTCCTGCAGCTCGATACAGAGCAGCCTGGTCAGATAACCCTTATATTTCCATTTCATTCTCCAATGAAAAGTCTCCACCTTAAGTTTTCTTGTGATTTTGCAGCCCGTCAGTAGCTTCACTAGATACCACGGCCTGCCGCCAGCGTTCATTCTGCTGTATGTGCATGTTCAGTCACACAGACTTGGTTGCTGTACGTTACACCTCAGTGAACTCACGATGACTTGGGAGGCAACATGCACAGTGAATAATTCAGTTATGTTACATGTTGATGCTGCTCAGTTGTAAAGATTGCAGTGCATGCCCTGTGTGGGCATTATTTAAAGTTGTATAAAGGAAAACATTTTAAACAGTCCCTAGTTTAAACCTCCAGGCTGAGCTCCAACTACTGCTGTACATGCAGGAAAGTGTTTGTGTTTAATACAATATCAGATCCACATGGGCGTCAAAAGCAGAAATGTTCAGTCTCACGAGAAAAGACGAGAATATATACAGTAAAGAAAAGAATAGAAGAGAGAGAGGTGAATTCAGGATGTGGTTAGCTTAGCTTAGCATAAAGACTGAAAGCATTGGAGAAACATCATGCCACTAAATGTGAGACCTTTGAGGTGTTGGTAGGTCTCCAACTATGAACAGAGCCAGGCTAGCTGGTTCCCCCTACTTCCAGTATACGAGGTAAGCTAGGCTAACCAAGAAGAGCACATGGGCACTGTGCCATCTTGGTTTTTGGCCGTCGCCATCTTGTTATTTTGCAACCAGAAGTGACATGAGAGGGTGGAGCTAAGTGCAACCGAATGCTAAATAAGACATTTTTAGGTGCCCAAAAATGTTACAATTAACTTTGATGAGCTGAAAACACCCTGTGAAAGGGTTAACAACGGACAACACTGTGGCAGCAACCTGTCAATCACCAGGTAGCCCCGCCCTAAAGCATCCCCTGCGTTATGGTCTATCTGACTCTAAATGGACCATCATTCACTAAATCAACATCCTGCTCTATTGAAGAAGACTAGAAACTAGTGATTGAGACCATAAACTGATGTTTACTGAGGTAGTAAATCAGAGAGAAGGAGGACCATTTTCTCATAGACTTCTATACAACAGACAGAGGAGTCGCCCCCTGCTGGCTGGAGACAGGATGCAGGTTTAAGGATTAACTATTGGCTTCGCTTCACCCACTGGTCCTGTCTCGTATTTAACATTCCGACATGAGACTGACATCCATCTTGTCATTTCATACAAATAAGCGTTGTATTGTCTGTGCATGAATTCTGCTCCCTGACTTTCCAATGATATCTTAAAATGTGCATCTTCATCATGTCATGGGTGAGGTGTGTCTAGCAGCCTGCTCCACAGGAAGCCACCACGACCGCTGGCCTTTTCTCGTTTTTCTCTCCATCTGGATGTTATTTTTCCCTCCTCTCATTGCCTGTGGTGCTTTCATGGCGGCTTCCTCTGGCGAGGGCTCATGCTGCACACAGCTTGTCTAGATAAGTGCCGGGAGTCAGCGGGAGGCAGCTGGGCGGCGGCGGAGGAGGACGGGCGAACGGCGTGGAGCTGTAAGTGCCAGGTGACACCGGGGTGACACTGGGATTTACCGACACGACTCGCAGTCACGGAGCTAATGTAACAGCAATAATACACAGCAACAACAATATAATGTTCTGAGGTGGGAACAGATTCAGACGCTGGCAACTCTGACGCAAATCAAATGATTTAAAGAGTAAAAATACTGACGTATTCAAACAATTTACTTATATCACTGCTATGCCACTGTATAACCAGGAGACAATAACATGCATTCACTGAAGTTTCTCACCAAAAATGTTATATTAGGGCTGTGGATCCATTAAAATAATTTATTGTGATTAAGCACAACTTATGTCTGTAAAGGGGAGACCGGGGGGACCCAGAGAACCCATTTCCATTCACATATATGGAGGGCGGAGGTCAACGGACCCCTTTGAAAATGGACATGACAGTTTTCTTTGCCCAAATTTGTAATTTATTTTGTAGGGACAGACAAAATACTTAGAAAAACTGAAAACAGCCATCTGATACGTATCATAGTGATTATAGTAAATGCTAATTTGCAACTCCTGTTCCTAGAAGGGCCTTTACAAAACTAGGAGAGTAGAACAGTTCAAACAGGTTTGACAAGATACAGCGAGATACATATTAAAAACATTTAAAAGTGAGACATGAGAACAGGTTTGTTGCTGAATCAGCCGGTATGTGGTAGATCTGTAGAAAGTGATGAGGTTTGCAGCAGCTTTCAAGTGATCTGGCAGTGACTTCCAGCACTTTGCTTCTTTCACAGAAAAGGCTGTGTGAGCAAACAATGCTTTGCAGGATGGATCCTTATAATTACCACCTGAAGCTGCTCTGGTGGATCTGCTGCAGCTCTGTAATCTAGTGATGTATTCGCTGAAAGGCTGAGGAGCATTTAAACATTCAAACACAAGCTTTACATAGTGGAAATCAATAAAGTTGGCAAAGCTTAAATTCTTGTATTTACTTAAAATACAGTAATGATGGAACGTTAATTGCTTTTGTCGAAGGAGACACTCTATGGATGAAATACCAGACAGGTTGTCCTGGGACTACGCAGCCACACCATAAAACAAATGTGAAAATATTAGGGCTGTCAAAGTTAATGTGGTAATAAACAGTTAATGCAAATTTGTTTTATCACTACTAACTTCTCTAATGCCGTGGAGCAACTAGTGATTTTTAGGTTGTATTATTCATGAAACTGGAAAACATAAAGAATCCATTGGTACTAACCATGCCATACTAACTTGTAGAATGCCAAAAACCAAGATGGCGACAGCCAAAAACCAAGATGGCGACAGCCAAAAACCAAGATGGCGACAACCAAAAACCAAGATGGCGACAACCAAAAACCAAGATGGCGACACCCAAAAACCAAGATGGCGACACCCAAAAACCAAGATGGCGACACCCAAAAACCAAGATGGCGACAACCAAAAACCAAGATGGCGACACCAAGATGGCGACAACCAAAAACCAAGATGGCGACACCCAAAAACCAAGATGGCGACACCCAAAAACCAAGATGGCGACACCCAAAAACCAAGATGGCGACACCCAAAAACCAAGATGGCGACACCCAAAAACCAACCACCTTGGCGACACCTAAAAACCAAGATGGCGAAGGATGAAAACAAAGTTGCACCAACGGACCTTTTGCACAAATAATTGCACACTCACATACTGTATACAGGTTTGCCATCCGTCTCATGTACTGGTATTTTTTGCCTCTGGTGCAGCTGTAACATGTCTGATCGCACCTCATCCTTTCTTTTGTGTTGAATGTAAAGATGAGTGTGAGAAAGACAATAAAGACGAGATAGAAGAGCACAAAACCAGAGGGAGTGTGTGTGTGTGTGTGTGTGTGTGTGTGTGTGTGTGTGAGATAATCCAATAACACATAAGGATGTTATCCAGTTAGAAAGTAGCTGTTGTGCTCGGGGGTCTGCTGTGACATGGTTAAATGTCAGACCACATCTCTGCAGAGACTAATCACATGAGTGGAAAACACACACACACACACACACACACACACACACACACAGGTATTTGTTATTGTTATTTACATTACTTAAAGTTACATTCAAGATTTCTAAAATTAACAATCCATTTTTTTAAATGTTAAAAGTTTCATTTAGTGAATGATGGTCCATTTAGAGTAGACCATAAAACAGGGGATGCTTTAGGGCGGGGCTACATGGTGATTGACAGGTAACTACCACAGTGTCCTTGTTCGTTCATTTTATGACTTTAACCCTGTGACAGTGTTTTTAGTTCATCAAAGTTAATTGTAACATTTTGGTCACCTAAAAATGTCTAATTCAGTGTTCAGTTGTACTTAGCTCCACCTTCTCACGTCATTTCTGGTACCAGAAATCAACACAGTGAGGCCAAAAACCAAGATGGCGATGGCCAAAAACCAAGATGGCGATGGCCAAAAACCAAGATGGCAACTGCCAAAATCCAAGATGGCGACAACTAAAAACCAAGATGGTAATGACCAAAAACCAAGATGGCGACAGCTAAAAACCAAGATGGCGACGACTAAAAACCAAGATGGCGACGGCTAAAAACCAAGATGGCGACGACTAAAAACCAAGAAGGCAAGGGCTAAAAACCAAGAAGGCAAGGGCTAAAAACCAAGATGGCGACGGCTAAAAACAAAGATGGCGACGACTAAAAACCAAAAAGGCGACGAAAAACCAAGAAGGCGACGACTAAAAACCAAGATGGCGACGACTAAAAACCAAGATGGCGACGGCTAAAAACCAAGATGGCGACGGCTAAAAACCAAGATGGCGAGGGCTAAAAACCAAGAAGGCGAGGGCTAAAAACCAAGATGGCGACGACTAAAAACCAAGATGGCGACGGCTAAAAACCAAGAAGGCGAGGGCTAAAAACCAAGTCCAGCCGGCGGCAAAAACCAAGATGGCGATGGCCAAAAGCCAAGATGGCAATGACCAAAAACCAAGATGGCGATGGCCAAAAGCCAAGATGGCAATGACCAAAAACCAAGATGGCGATGGCCAAAATCCAAGATGGCGACAACTAAAAACCAAGATGGTGACGGCTAAAAACCAAGATGGCGACAACCAAAAACCAAGATGGTGACGGCTAAAAACAAAGATGGCAACGGCCCAAATCCAAGATGCCGACAACTAAAAACCAAGATGGCAATGACCAAAAACCAAGATGGCGATGGCCAAAAACCAAGATGGCGACGACTAAAAACCAAGATGGCGACGGCTAAAAACCAAGATGGCGACGACTAAAAACCAAGACCGCGACGGCTAAAAACCAAGAAGGCGAGGGCTAAAAACCAAGACCACGACGGCTAAAAACCAAGACCACGACGGCTAAAAACCAAGATGGCGACGGCTAAAAACCAAGAAGGCGACGGCTAAAAACCAAGGTGGCGACGGCTAAAAAACAAGATGGCGACGGCTAAAAACCAAGAAGGCGACGGCTATAATGCCGAACTCGAGGCTTGAAAACATCGGTCCACAAACCACCAGGGTACGTCGCGCTGACTGCGTCCACTTCTTAATATACAGCCTGTGGGGGAAAATGAAAAGCAGCCAGTTGTCTTTGTGACAGCGGCACCAACAATAACACCAGAATACCTGAAACGTTTTCTGCTGCTACTTTCACCAGATAAACATAAATAACGACCCATCTACATATTCATGAATTCTCTTCACTCGCCTCTTCAGCGGCGGCGTTGACCTCTCAGGTGTTAAATAACACGCTGGGATGGCTGACAGCAGCAGCGCTCCACTACACAGTAGTTTCAGTTGAACACCAGAGTTTCCAGAGCCAGCAGGTGAGCTCTGGAGTGTGCACCTCCAGGACGAGCCGGAGGCTTGTTGAGCACCAGGACCACATAATTGACTTGGGGACGTGGATATTTCCACGGCTGCTCGCGGACAGCTCGGGGTTGCAGCTGTGCATTTATGCTGCTGGTGAGTCGAGCGATGGTGCTTCGTGCTGACGCTGCACTCCGTCCGGGTCTCAGAGTCACGCACTGCTTACACATTTCTCAGGGGGTTTCTGGGTGTTTAGCTGTTTTTCAACTTGAATGATTGTCATTGGTGTTCACTCGGTTTCTGTCCCAAGAGGCAGAACTGATGAAGTTAGCTGGACTAAAGTGTGCAGAGAAAACGCCGTAACGCCACCAAATCTGGAGGTTAAGAGCTGCTGCGTGTTAGTACGAGTGTAGTTTCCTGTAATTAGTTAATTAATCAGGGCCTGAAACCAGTTAAACAGTTAAATTAGTCTAATATTATGAGGATCTGACATACGTCATTATTTAAGAGAGACAGTAATAAAGCTGTATTTGTATTTGTATGGCACTTTTCATATAAATCCAATGTAACATACACATACACACACACACAACATACATACACACACACAACATACACACATGTGTACATGAATAGATAAATACATAACTGAAAAGCCAGATAAAAAATAAATAAACAAGGAAATAAGTGAATTAATGAATAAATAAATAAAGCTCAGTTAAAAGTAAGATAAAAAAGTTAAAATTCAATAATTATTAGCCAGATAGATAAATAAAACTCAGTTAAAAGTAAGATAAAAAAAAAGGTAAAATACAATAAATAATTAACCAGGTAGATTGAGAAATAAATCAACAAATGAGTGAATAAATAAAGAAATAAGTAAAGCTTAGTTCAAAATTAAAAATACAGTAAATAATTAGCCAGATAGATCAATAGATAGATAAAACTCAGATAGATCAATACATACATAAATGAATGAGTAAATAAATCAAATAAATTGATAAATAGGTCAATAAAGCTCAATTAAAGATTAAAAAGGTAAAATACTACAGTTTTCAGAGAAAATAATATATTTTATTGGTATTCTCTGGGATCAGAGCAGAAAATCTATAATATTTGTCATTTTTTGTGGAGTTAATTTCCATTAATAAATATATAGTACATACATTTGACTGGTGGAGAAAAAATAAGAGAAAAACACATTTAAAGAGGAAAAAAACTCACAAATTTTACAAGAAACAGCTGAGATTATAAAGTTATAAATTTGCAAGAAAAAAAAACTTTTTTTGAGATTAATGGAGTAAATTTACGAGAAAAAACTCAAAACCTTAAAAAACTGATATTCTATTGTGTATTCTTTAGAGTGGTAAACTTACAATATTTATCATTGTTTTGTATCGTTAAAATAAACAATAGATTAACAGATACAAACTTAATTAATATGTGATTAATCAGAAGTAAATATTTTAATGGACTGAGCCATACAGGGATTAATAAAGGTTCAGACTGTCTGGCAGTTTTCATCTCACTCACACAGAAAGCAGAGAAAGTGTATGAACTAAACTGTCAGATCAGAAATGAGCTTTTAGAAACAACCACGTGGGCAAAGAAACTGTTTTCAGTCAGAGGAGGTCGAACAATCCTTCGTCTTCACCTCCTCATCACTTTCACATGACGTCACTCTCCGACTGTAAATCCTCCGACTGTAAATCCTCCGACTGTAAATCCTCCGACTGTTTCCTCGTCTCCACCGACGGTTATATGATCCAGTCTGAGGTGAAGCTGATCACCTCTGAGGGAGCTTCAGCTCTGACGTCTTCCTCAGACCCTCCTCCCCCTCCTCCTCCTCTTCCTCCCCCTCCTCCTCTTCCTCCTCCTCTTCCTCCTCCCCCCCCTCCTCCTGCTCCTCCTCCCCCTCCTCCTTCCTCCTCCCCCTCCTCCTCTTCCTCAGACCCTCCTCCTCCCCCTCCTCCTGCTCCTCCTCCTCCTCTTCCTCCTCCTCCCTCTCCTCCTCCTCTTCCTCCTCCTCCTGCTCCTCTTCCTCCTCCTCCCTCTCCTCCTCCTCCTCTTCCTCCTCCTCCCCCTCCTCCTCCTCCTCTTCCTCCTCCTCCCCCTCTTCCTCCTCCTCCTCCTCCCCCTCCTCCTGCTCCTCTTCCTCCTCCTCCCTCTCCTCCTCCTCCTCTTCCTCCTCCTCCCCCTCTTCCTCCTCTCCTCTTCCTCCTCCTCCCTCTCCTCCTCCTCTTCCTCCCCCTTCCCCTCCTCCTCCCCCTCCTCTTCCTCCTCCTCCTCCTCTTCCTCCTCCTCCTCCTCCCCCTCCTCCTGCTCCTCTTCCTCCTCCTCCTCCTGCTCCTCTTCCTCCTCCTCTCCTCTTCCTCCTCCTCCCTCTCCTCCTCCTCTTTCTCCTCCTCCCCCTTCCCCTCCTCCCCCTCCTCTTCCTCCTCCTCCTCCTCTTCCTCCTCCTCCCCCTCTTCCTCCTCCTCCTCCTGCTCCTCTTCCTCCTCCCCCTCCTCCTCTTCCTCCTCCTCCTCCTCCCCCTCCTCCTGCTCCTCTTCCTCCTCCTCCCTCTCCTCCTCTCCTCTTCCTCCTCCTCCTCCTCCTCCTCCCTCCCTCCTCCTGCTCCTCCTCCTCCTCCTCCCTCTCCTCCTGCTCCTCTTCCTCCCCCCTCTTCCTCCTCCCTCTCCTCCTCCTCCTCCTCCTCTTCCTCCTCCCCCTCCCCCTCCCCTCCCCTCCTCCTCCTCCTCCCCCTCCTCTTCCTCCTCCTCCTCCTCCTCCTCCTCCTCCTCCTCCTCCTCCTCCTCCTCCTCCTC
>CAMQGK010000514.1:1625000-1712500 GCA_947000775.1 Pterois miles | reverse complement strand
GTGAATGAGGGGTCGTCACTCACCGTGTGCCATCATGGGGTCAGAGTGATCGATCGGCTGTACGCTCGCCAGCTCGCTGCAATGACTGCAAAAATAAAAACAAAAAATATGAGGAAATAAGGAAGTGAATACGAAGATATATAAATGAATAAATAAATAAGAAAGCAAATTAAAACATAAATGTCAGTTTATGTCCCATTTGATCAGTTTATTACTGGCTGTATTTATTTGTAATGTTATTTTTGATCACATATTGATTCATTGATTTTTGATTTGGCAGCCACAGAGACACTCTGAACCTCTCTCCTACTGCAGCTCTCCACTAAAACTGAGCCTGAAATGAAAATAAAAACCCAGAGCAGAGAGAGAAGTGAGACTGGACACCGGTATGAAAACTGTCTGATCCAGCGGTCAAACCGTGGAAACAAACGTGAAGATGTGACGGAGACTCGGTCAGACGAGGACTCGGCTGTAAAACTGCTATCAGATAGAGTCCAGTAGAGCTCCACCTCTTCCTGTACGCAGATATACACTGAGGACGGCACATGTGATGATCAGAGCAGACGGACGTCTACCTGGACGTCTACCTGGACGTCCTCCCCCCCTCCTCCTTCCTACCTGGACGTCATGGATCACCTGCTGGTGCTGATGCTGCTGCTGTGGAGCTCAGGTAGGACTCTGCTCTAAAGATGATGTCTTATTATTCACATATTTGTATTGATCTTTAAATCAGAGCACAAACTGATCACACACACTGTCACATCCACTCCTATGCTGATAAGAGTATTAAATACTTGACAAATCTCCCTTTAAGTTACATGTAAACAGACAGAAAATGTCAGTAATTTGTTATTAATCACAATCATGGACAATCATGATTAAATGTGACTGACAGCCCTCGTTTTGGACCGTTGGACGGACAAAACGAGACATTTAAAGACGTCACCTTGGACTCTGACAAACTGTGCTGCACATTTTTCACTGTTTCCTGATGTTTGATAGACTCAGTGATTGATTGCTTATAGATTGATCAACTATTAATATAGCTGCAGCTGTAATTCAGTCTCCTCTCAGCGGCTCTGCTGATGTTAACACGTCTACCGGATACTGATGGCGTTAATCAGATAGGAACATCTCAGCCCGTCCTGGTCGTCATGGTAACGGAAACCACAGCGTTATAAACCACAAAGAGGCTCAAAACGGAGGAGGTTAAGTGAAGGCAGAATCATTTTCTAAACACGAGTTAGCAAGTATGTTTTTTTAATAGTGAAAGAAAATACTACTTTTCCTCAGTCTGTCCTGTCTCTCTCTCTCCAGAATTACCAGTGTTAGTGGAGAAAGTTAACGTTAACCCGTGGGACCAGATTAGCCGACTCCAACCGCTCAAAACACCCACAATAAGGATCTAAACAAGTACCAAGAGAATCCAAACAAACAAACAGACTAAAAACAACCACTGAAAGAATAAAAGCTATTGCAAAGAGATTCAAAACCACCACAAAGACACTGATAACTACCACAAAGAGAATAAAACTAGCACAAAGCGGCTCAAAACAACTACAAAGAGATAAAAAAAAAAAAAAGCACAGAGGCTCAAAACTACCACAAAAATAAAAAAAAACACGAAGAGGCTTTAAATAACCACAAATAGATTAACAAGAAACGCAAAGAGGCTCAACACAACCACAAGGAGAATCACATCATCAACAAAGAGAGAGACTCAAAACATGTACAAAGGGGCCCAAAAAACAATAAGGGCACTCAAAACTACTATCAAGAGGCTCTAAATAACTACAGACTCAAAAGAACCACAAAGAGATTTAAAAAAAAAAAGCACAAAAAGACTCAAACCACGAAGATAATCAATAAAAACTCAACCACAAAGAACCTCAAAACAAAACAAAAAAAAACACAAAGAGAATGAAAACTGAAACTGAAAACTAAAAACAACTGGTTCAGAGAAGCACAGGACTCCAAGAACTCCAACGACTCTGATTCAGGAGTAAAAGTTCAAAATAACCTTTACTTTGCAGGGTTCGGTACAGAGGTAAGCAGTCAGACAGGCAACCATCCATCCATCCATCCATCCATCCATCCATCCATCCATCCATCCATCCATCGTCAACTGCTTATCCCGTTAGGGGTTGCGGGGGGGCTGGACCTGATCCCAGCTGTCACTGGGTGAAGGCGGGTTCACCTGGACAGGTCGCAAGTCCATCACAGGACACATAGAGACAGACAACATATAGACAGACAACCATTCACGCTCACATCCACAATTAACCTAAAGTCATCAATTAACCTAAACAGCATGTCTTTGGACTGTGGAAGGAAGCCGGAGTACCCGGAGAAAACCCACGCTGACACGGGGAGAACATGCAAACTCTACACAGAAGAGTCCCAAGCCGGAATCAAACCTCTGACCCTCTTGCTGTGAGGCGAGAGTGCTAACCACTACACCACTGTGCAGCCCCCAGACAGCCAACCAGATCCAAAAAACACAAGCAAGAGGCAGAGTCAGAGAACAGACACAGGTGGACACAGTCAGGGGCGGGGCTACAATCAGACACAGGTGGACACAGTCAGGGGTGGGGCTACAATCAGACACAGGTGGACACAGTCAGGGGTGGGGCCACAATCAGACACAGGTGGACACAGTCAGGGGCGGGGCTACAATCAGACACAGGTGGACACAGTCAGGGGCGGGGCCACAATCAGACACAGGTGGACACAGTCAGGGGCGGGGCCACAATCAGACACAGGTGGACACAGTCAGGGGCGGGGCCACAATCAGACACAGGTGGACAGTCAGGGGCAGGGCTACAATCAGACACAGGTGGACACAGTCAGGGGCGGGGCCACAATCAGACACAGGTGGACAGTCAGGGGCAGGGCTACAATCAGACACAGGTGGACACAGTCAGGGGCGGGGCCACAATCAGACACAGGTGGACACAGTCAGGGGCGGGGCCACAATCAGACACAGGTGGACAGTCAGGGGCAGGGCTACAATCAGACACAGGTGGACACAGTCAGGGGCGGGGCCACAATCAGACACAGGTGGACAGTCAGGGGCGGGGCTACAATCAGACACAGGTGGACACAGTCAGGGGCGGGGCTACAATCAGACAGGTGGACACAGTCAGGGGCGGGGCTACAATCAGACCCAGGTGGACACAGTCAGGGGCGGGGCTACAGTCAGACAGGTGGACACAGTCAGGGGCGGGGCTACAATCAGACACAGGTGGACAGTCAGGGGCAGGGCTACAATCAGACACAGGTGGACACAGTCAGGGGCGGGGCCACAATCAGACACAGGTGGACAGTAAGGGGCGGGGCTACAATCAGACACAGGTGGACACAGTCAGGGGCGGGGCTACAATCAGACAGGTGGACACAGTCAGGGGCGGGGCTACAATCAGACACAGGTGGACACCGTCAGGGCCGGGGCTACAATCAGACCCAGGTGGACACAGTCAGGGCGGGGCTACAGTCAGACAGGTGGACACAGTCAGGGGCGGGGCTACAATCAGACACAGGTGGACACAGTCAGGGGCGGGGCTACAATCAGACCCAGGTGGACACAGTCAGGGGCGGGGCTACAATCAGACACAGGTGGACACAGTCAGGGGCGGGGCTACAATCAGACACAGGTGGACACAGTCAGGGGCGGGGCTACAATCAGACACAGGTGGACACAGTCAGGGGCGGGAAACAGAACAGGGGACCAGTCAGGGGCGGGGCTACAATCAGACACAGGTGCAGCATTAAAAGTAGCTCAGTGGGCGTGGAGACACACAAGGGCAGGAAGTTCAGTGATTTGAAATGAGAGGGAGGTTAGTGATGTCAACATAAAACAGGAAATGGAAATAATGAAATGAGAAAAAGGAAAATAAACATAACATAGGATCTGGAAGACCTAACAGAAAACAACCACAGAGACAGAACAACAGCAAAGAGCTTTTTTAAAAAAAGCATAAGGTTCAAAACAACCACAAAAAGACTCAGAACAACCTCAGAGACTCAGAGGAACCACTAGAAGAATCAAAAGAACAACATAGAGATTAAAAAAAATCACAAAGATGCTCAAAACAACCAGAAAGAGACTGAAAACAACCACAAAGAAAATCAAAACTAAATAACGCTCTAAATAACCATGAGACTCAAAACAACCACTACGAGATTAAAAAGAAGCACAGAGACGGACAACAACTGTAAAGGGACTCAAAACAACCACAACGAGACTCTCTGTAACCACAAAAAGAATCAAAACAACCACACAGGCATTCAAAACATTGACAATGAGACTCAAAACATCGACGGTGGGACTCAAAACAACTGCAAAGTCAATTAGAACAACCTTGATAAAGAGATTCAAAATATCCACGAAGAGACTGAAAACAATCACAAAGACACAACAAGAAAGAGACTCACTCAATAAAAAAGAGACTCAAAACATTCACAAAAAGGCTCAAAACAACCACAGCACAGTGCTATCCCCAGATGAGCGGCACATTTTTTTGTGTTGTGTGACAGCATGGTGAAATTAGCAAGCTAAGCTAACTAAGTACCCAACCATCCAACCAGCGGGCTGGTGGCCAACGGAAGCGCTGTAAAGATGTATTGAGGGCATGTAAATCTTTGGATGCCTATCCTTCAGTAAAGTCGGTCATAAGAAGAGTTGTACAATATCAGGGAAACATTTCAGGGATGGAGGATAAGGGTTGCTAATAGTTTAGCCTTCTGCTAACAGCAGCCAATGGCTCACGGCAGTGGTCTCCATCTCTGAAATGTTTCTCTGCTATTGTAGCTCTCTAGAGCCTCAAGTCACAGTTTGTCAACTCAAATGTTGTGATATCTGGATTCTGGCAGCAAGAACACAGCAAGATGAAATCTTAGATGTGTAGCTTTAGCCCACTGCTACTGTTAGCCTCCAGTCGTTGTTTAGCCTCCAGCTAACACTGTGACCTCATCATGACGTTGACAATAAAAGGGTCTATACCCAGTAATGTTAGAATAGGGAGTAGTCAGTTCAAACACACCTATAAATGACTGCAGTCACTGATGATGGGAATGAGGAGCATGTTCACAGGTGAGTCTGGGAGTCAGGTGACAGGAGATGGTGGAACTGGAGGCATCTTTTGTCTCTGTGATGTGGTCCCTTCTAGCTTCACTGGCTGGTAAAACCTGATATTATGAATCTTACTACAGTGAAGGCATGACCCGCCCTACTCTGATTGGTTTACCATGATATTGTTACCCTAACCCGAACCAATCTCACTCCTCATGCTGAAACCTAACCAATCCACCAACAAAGTGATTATTAGCCAATCAGAGGCAGAGTAGGATGGGCCAAGCCGTTGCTATAACAGGATTCATAATTTAGGTAAAACTTCAACTGATTAAAAGATTTTAAAAATCTCTTCCTTTAACTGGATATAAACTGACTTGTGTTGTGTGGATCCACCTATTAAACTGGTAAAATGGCTCCAGAGTGAGTTCACTGAGGAGTTTTTGAGCTGCTAGAAAATTCTTGACAAAACAAGCTGAGAGTGTTGGTTCTGTCCACGGCTGTGATCCAATCATGCTGCTTTATCATTTTATCCTCAGGACTCCAGGCTGAAGAAGAACTCAACTCAACAGGTAACAGAGAAAGAAAAGACAAATAAAGGATCATTAAAGCAGAATCAGTCCAGCTACAGTTTGATCTTAATCAAAGTCAGGTCTTTTACTGATGACTCTCTTGTTTCTGTTCAGAGTCTGTCAGGTTGGTGGGAGGAGACAGTCGCTGTGCAGGAACACTGGAGGTGAAACATGGAGACTGGAGACCAGTGGATGACTTTTACTCTGAGTGGACCCTGAAGGCAGCAGCTGCTGTCTGCACAAAGTTGGACTGTGGTTCTGCTGTTTCTGTAGGACGGAGAGAGGAGTCCTCATACAGATCTGTGTGGAGGATCAGGTCTGACTGTGTTCAGTCTGGATCTGTTCTGAAGAAGTGTGTAATATCAACATCCTCCTCCTCCCTCCTGGATCTCACCTGCTCAGGTAAGCCTAACAGTGACATCATCAGTGACATCATCTATCACAGTAATGTACTCAGGTTGACACACATGCACCAGCTAGAATGGCAGCAGACTGACTCCAGCAGCCATGACAGAGTCTGATGAGCTGCTGCCTCCATAAATCAGGTGCTGAATGTTTGACGAAGACATGATGCCATTATAAATGACAATGACTTTAATAAGATGTGTTCTGTTGTTAATGAACTGATGATGGAAATGTGCTGAGTCCAGTTTGAATCACTGAATTGTTGCTTCATGACATCTTTATTTTGTGTCTTTTATCTCTCTCTATTTTATCTTCTCTCATCTCTCCAGACTCTGTCAGGCTGGTGAATGGGACTAGTCTGTGTTCAGGCAGACTGGAGGTGAAGTCTAACTTGTCTAACTTGACTAACCAGACTAACCAGTCTAACCAGTCCTGGTCCTCAGTGTGTGATGCTGACTTTGACCAGCAAAATGCAGAGGTGGTCTGTAGGGAGCTTGGTTGTGGGGCTCCTTCAGTCCTCCAGGGGGCACTCTATGGAGATGTGGAGGATTCAATGTGGACCAAAGAGTTCCAGTGTGGAGGCCATGAGTCTGCTCTCCTGGACTGTAGAGGCTCAGAGAGAAACACCTGCTCACCTGGTAAAGCTGTTGGACTCACCTGTTCAGGTAGAAGAGGAGCTGCAGCTCTGATCTGGTTCATTTCTGTTTTAATGAAACTCACTTTATTCTTTTATTGATGACTCTCTTATTTCTGTTCAGAGTCTGTCAGGTTGGTGGGAGGAGACAGTCGCTGTGCAGGAACACTGGAGGTGAAACATCGGGGAGACTGGAGACCAGTGGGTGGCTCTGAGTGGACCCTGAAGGAAGCAGCTGTTGCTTGTAGAGAGCTGGACTGTGGTTCTGCTGTTTCTGTAGGACGGAGAGAGGAGTTCTCTGACAGATTTGTGTGGAGGATCAGGTCTGCCTGTGTTCAGTCTGAATCTGCTCTGAGGGAGTGTGCAACACCAGGGTACTCCTCCTCCCTCCTGGATCTCACCTGCTCAGGTAAGCCTAACAGTGACATCATCAGTGACATCATCTATCACAGTAATGTACTCAGGTTGACACACATGCACCAGCTAGAATGGCAGCAGACTGACTCCAGCAGCCATGACGGAGTCTGATGAGCTGCTGCCTCCATAAATCAGGTGCTGAATGCACTGAGATCTGTATCTGTATATGAAACATACATGTCTGCTGCTTCAGGAGTCCTCTGGGCCGACCAGCAACCAGCCTGAAAGGACTCCTTCTTCAGCTTGACAGCTTTCTTAGCCGCTGGTTTCCACCAGCAGCGTCTTTATCTGCCACCATAACAGGCACCAGTGACCTACTGGACACAACTTTGATCAGCTCAGCTCAGCCGAGGGCTCGTCAGTATCTCCACACCCACGTGGCGTCCTTCACCCTGGGAGACTCCTTAAAAAGACAGAGTCCAGCCCCTATTCCTTTTAGATTTCAGGGATCATTTTATAAACTGAGGTTTATTCTGGGTCACAGATCTTCTCAGACAGAATGAAAACTTCTCTGTGTGGAGAGCAAAGATTGTGGAGTAGCTGAGCAGAAGGAACAGAAGAGAGAAATGTGCAGATGATGATGTACCAACTGAGTAGGTAATCAAGCAGTGGAAGGAGCACTTTGAGGAACTCCTGAACCCAAATGATACACCCTCTCTTGTAGAGGCAGAGCTGGAAGCTGATGGAGGATCATTGTCAGTGTCCCTGGGGGAAGTCACTGAGGTCGTTAAACAGCTCCACAATGGCAAGGCCCCGGGGATTGACAAGATCCGACCAGAAATGCTGAAGGTTCTGGGTGTGGAGGGGCTGTCATGGATGACAAGTCTCCTCAACATTACGTGGAAGTCGGGGACAGTGCCTAAGGAGTGGCAGACTGGGGTGGTGGTTCCCCTGTTCAGAGAGGGGAACCAGAGAGTGTGGACCAATTACAGGGATATAACACTCCTCAGCCTCCCTGGTAAAGTCTACTCTATGGTGCTGGAAAGGAGGGTTCGGCCGATAGCCTAACCTCGGACTGAAGAGGAACAATGCAGATTTTGTCCTGGCCATGGAACAACGGACCAGCTCTTCACTCGCACAAGGATCCTGGGGGAGGCCTGGGAAATCGGCCATCCAGTCTACATGTGTTTTGTGGACTTGGAGAGGGCGTACGATTGTGTCCCCCTGGGGAAACTGTGGGAAGTGCTGCGGGAGTATGGAGTGAGGGGGTTTCTTCTCAGGGCCATCCAATCTCTGAACTCCCAAAGCAAGCTTTGTGTCTGGGTTCTCGGCAGTAAGTCAGACTCGTTTCCAGTGGGGGCTGGCTCCGCCAGGGTTGTGCCTTGTCATCAATCCTGTTTATGATATTCACAGACAGGATATCGAGGCGTAGTCAAAGGTAGGAGGGTTTGCAGATCGGTGTGCTGATGATCTTATCACTGCTTTTTGCAGATGATGTGGTCCTGCTGACATCATTGTTCTGTGACCTCCAGCATTCACTGGATCGGTTTGCAGCCGAGTGTGAAGTGGCTGGGATGAGGATCGGCACCTCTGAATCTGAGGCGATGTTTCTCAGCAGGAAACCGATGGTTTGTCGACTCTGGGGAGGGAATGAGTCTTTATCCCAAGTGAAGGAGTTCAAGTACCACAGGGTCTTGTTTGTGAGTGAGGGAACAAAGGAGCATGAGATTGCCTGGAGAATTGGAGCAGCTGGGGCGGCATTGCAGTCGATTTACCGCATTGTTGTGATGAAGAGAGAGCTGAGCCAGAAGACAAAGCTCTTAATCTATCGGCCAATCTTTGTTCCTACTCTCACCTATGGTCATGAGAGCTGGGTCATGACAAAAAGAACTAAATCGCAGGGTAGAAGCGGCCAAAATGGGTTTTCTCAGGATGGTGGCTGGTGTCTCCCTTAGAGATAAGGTGAGAAGGATCAGCCATCCGTGAAGGGCTCGAAGTAGAACTGCTGCTCCTTTGTGTTGAAAGGAGCCAGTTGAGGTGGTTCAGGCAACTGGTAAGGATGCCCCCTGGGCGCCTCCCTAGGCAGGTGTTCCAGGCATGACCAGCTGTGAGGAGGCCCTGGTGAAGACCCAGGACTAGGTGGAGATATTATATCTCCACATTGGCCTGGGAACGCCTGAGGATCCCCCAGTCAGAGCTGGTTAATGTGGCTTGGAAAAGGGAAGTTTGGGGTTCTCTGTTGGAGCTGTTGCCCCCGAGACCTGACCCTGGATAAGCAGTTGAAGATGAGTGAGTGAGTGACATCTTTATTATTTTGTGTCTGATCTCTTTTATCTCTCTCTATTTTATCTTCTCGCTCTCTCTCCAGAGTTTGTCAGGCTGGTGAATGGGACTAGTCTTTGTTCAGGCAGACTGGAGGTGAAGTCTAACCAGACTAACCAGTCTAACCAGTCCTGGTCCTCAGTGTGTGATGCTGACTTTGACCAGCAGGATGCAGAGGTGGTCTGTAGGGAGCTTGGCTGTAGGGCTCCTTCAGTTCTCCAGGGGGCACTCTATGGAGACGTGGAGGCTTCAATGTGGACCAAAGAGTTCCAGTGTGGAGGCCATGAGTCTGCTCTCCTGGACTGTAGAAGGTCAGTCTCAGAGAGAAACACCTGCTCACCTGGTAAAGCTGTTGGACTCACCTGTTCAGGTAGAAGAGGAGCTGCAGCTCTGATCTGGTTCATTTCTGTTCTAATGAAACTCATTTTATTCTTTTGCTGATGATTCTCTTCTCATCTTCTATTCTGTTCAGAGTCTGGTGATGTCAGGTTGGTGGGAGGAGACAGTCGCTGTGCAGGAACACTGGAGGTGAAACAGGGAGACTGGAGACCAGTGGATGAGTTTGCCTCTGACTGGAACCTGAATGAAGCAGCTGTTGCTTGTAGGGAGTTGGACTGTGGTTCTGCTGTTTCTGTAGGATGGAGACAGTCCTCCTTCAGATCTGTGTGGACACTCAAGTCTGACTGTGTTCAGTCTGGATCTGCTCTGAGGAAGTGTGCAACACCAGGGTACTCCTCCTCCCTCCTGGATCTCACCTGCTCAGGTAAGCCTAACAGTGACATCATCAGTGACATCATCTATCACAGTAATGTACTCAGGTTGACACACATGCACCAGCTAGAATGGCAGCAGACTGACTCCAGCAGCCATGACAGAGTCTGATGAGCTGCTGCCTCCATAAATCAGGTGCTGAATGCACTGAGATCTGTATCTGTATATGAAACATAAATGTCTGCTGCTTCAGGAATCCTCTGGGCCGACCAGCAACCAGCCTGAAAGGACTCCTTCTTCAGCTTGACAGCTTTCTTAGCCGCTGGTTTCCACCAGCAGCGTCTTTATCTGCCACCATAACAGGCACCAGTGACCTACTGGACACAACTTTAATCAGCTCAGCTCAGCCGAGGGCTCGTCAGTATCTCCACACCCACGTGGCGTCCTTCACCCTGGGAGACTCCTTAAAAAGACAGAGTCCAGCCCCTATTCCTGTTAGACTTCAGGGATCATTTTATAAACTGAATTTTATTCTGGGTCACAGATCTTCTCAGAAAAATAAGACGGAATGAAAACAAAGATTGTGGAGTAGCTGAGCAGAAGGAACAGAAGAGAGAAATCTGCAGATGATGATGTTGTGTTATTGTTTGATGAAGACATGATGCCATTATAAACGACAATGACTTTAATAAGATGTGTTCTGTTAATGATGAACTGATGATGGAAATGTGCTGAGTCCAGTTTGAATCACTGAATTGTTGCTTCATGACATCTTTATTTTGTGTCTTTTATCTCTCTCTATTTTATCTTCTCTCATCTCTCCAGACTCTGTCAGGCTGGTGAATGGGACTAGTCTGTGTTCAGGCAGACTGGAGGTGAAGTCTGACCAGTCTGACCAGGCCTGGTCCTCAGTGTGTGATGCTGACTTTGACCAGCAGGATGCAGAGGTGGTCTGTAGGGAGCTTGGCTGTGGGGCTCCTTCAGTCCTCCAGGGGGCGCTCTATGGAGATGTGGAGGCTTCAATGTGGACCAAAGAGTTCCAGTGTGGAGGCCATGAGTCTGCTCTCCTGGACTGTAGAAGCTCAGGCTCAGAGAGAAACACCTGCTCACCTGGTAAAGCTGTTGGACTCACCTGTTCAGGTAGAAGAGGAGCTGCAGCTCTGATCTGGTTCATTTCTGTTCTAATGAAACTCACTTTATTCTTTTACTGATGACTCTCTTGTTTCTGTTCAGAGTCTGTCAGGTTGGTGGGAGGAGACAGTCGCTGTGCAGGAACACTGGAGGTGAAACATCGGGGAGACTGGAGACCAGTGGATGGTTATGACTCTGAGTGGACCCTGAAGGAAGCAGCTGTAGTATGTAGAAAGCTGGGTTGTGGTTCTGCTATTTCTGTAGGACGGAGAGAGGAGTCCTCACTCAGATCTGTGTGGAGGATCAGGCCTGTCTGTGTTCAGTCTGGATCTGCTCTGAGGGACTGTGCAACACCAAAGTATTCTCCCTTCATTCAGAACCTCACCTGCTCAGGTAAGCCTAACAGTGACATCATCAGTGACATCATCTATCACAGTAATGTACTCAGGTTGACACACATGCACCAGCTAGAATGGCAGCAGACTGACTCCAGCAGCCATGACGGAGTCTGATGAGCTGCTGCCTCCATAAATCAGGTGCTGAATGCACTGAGATCTGTATCTGTATATGAAACATACATGTCTGCTGCTTCAGGAGTCCTCTGGGCCGACCAGCAACCAGCCTGAAAGGACTCCTTCTTCAGCTTGACAGCTTTCTTAGCCGCTGGTTTGCTTTATCTGCCACCATAACAGGCACCAGTGACCTACTGGACACAACTTTAATCAGCTCAGCTCAGCCGAGGGCTCGTCAGTATCTCCACACCCACATGGCGTCCTTCACCCTGGAGACTACTTAAAAAGACGGAGTCCAGCCCCTATTCCTGTTAGACTTCAGGGATCATTTTATAAACTGAGTTTTATTCTGGGTCACAGATCTTCTCAGAAAAATAAGACAGAATGAAAACAAAGATTGTGGAGTAGCTGAGCAGAAGGAACAGAAGAGAGAAATCTGCAGATGATGATGTTGTGTTATTGTTTGATGAAGACATGATGCCATTATAAATGACAATGACTTTAATAAGATGTGTTCTGTTGTTAATGATGAACTGATGATGGAAATGTGCTGAGTCCAGTTTGAATCACTGAATTGTTGCTTCATGACATCTTTATTTTGTGTCTTTTATCTCTCTCTATTTTATCTTCTCTCTCTCTCCAGACTCTGTCAGGCTGGTGAATGGGACTAGTCTGTGTTCAGGCAGACTGGAGGTGAAGTCTAACCAGACTAACCAGGCCTGGTCCTCAGTGTGTGATGCTGACTTTGACCAGCAGGATGCAGAGGTGGTCTGTAGGGAGCTTGGCTGTGGGGCTCCTTCAGTCCTCCAGGGGGCGCTCTATGGAGATGTGAAGGCTTCAATGTGGACCGAAGAGTTCCAGTGTGGAGGCCATGAGTCTGCTCTCCTGGACTGTAGAAGCTCAGGCTCAGAGAGAAACACCTGCTCACCTGGTAAAGCTGTTGGACTCACCTGTTCAGGTAGAAGAGGAGCTGCAGCTCTGATCTGGTTCATTTCTGTTTTAATGAAACTCACTTTATTCTTTTACTGATGACTCTCTTGTTTCTGTTCAGAGTCTGATGATGTCAGGTTGGTGGAAGAAGGCAGTCGCTGTGCAGGAACACTGGAGGTGAAACAGGGACACTGGAGACCAGTGGATGGTGATGAGTGGACCCAGAAGGAAGCAGCTGTTGTCTGCAGAAAGTTGGACTGTGGTTCTGCTGTTTCTGTAGGACGGAGAGAGGAGTCCTCAGACAAATCTGTGTGGAGGATCAGGCCTGTCTGTGTTCAGTCTGGATCTGCTCTGAGGGACTGTGCAACCCCAGGATCCTCTACCTTCATCCTTAATCTCACCTGCTCAGGTAAACCTAACAGTGACATCATGTGTGACATCATGTCACCTGACACCTGTCTGTCTCTGTTTGTCAGACTGGTGAAGTCAAATCCTTTTTCAGGGTCCATTTTGTTGAAGGGAGGGTGAACGTGACGTTTCATCATCTCGATCATCTCTGTGTTTACAGACCTGCTGCTTCAGCCCAACATCTCTGCGTCCTCCATGTACGGGGTCTCCGAGGCCCAGCAGCAGGGGTTTCAGGTGTTCAGGGGTTCCACCTTCACCATCAGCTGCTCCATCCAGCCACAGTACCCAGGAGGCTCCATCCAGCTCACCTTCACCTCCTCCACCTCAACACACAACTACACCCAGCCAGCTGTCAATTACTCCGCCCACTTCCTGTTTCCTGATGCAGAGCCCGCCCACCAAGGAAACTATCGCTGTGTTTATCACGTCCATGTTTTTCCTCATGACTTCTCCTCTGAGAGCCGTCTGCTGTCTCTCACTGTCGCAGGTAAGCTGACTGTTTATTTGTTAAATGTGATTGGTCCGAACGGAGTGAAGATGATCAGCTGACAACAGAGTTCACGGATGTTGTTGTTTCTGGAAGGACACTGTGACTACTGTCATTGTGTTACACAAGTCATACAGTAACCAAACGTTTACAAAGGCCATGCTGCATGTTTGGTTACCAGAATAACTCTGGTCCTCCGAGAACTGAGGAATCTGAGGATCCATAAAACTGTCCATGGGTATCAACGCCATTTAGGCCCAGACACACCAACCTGACATCACACAACTAGTGTTGCATCACGTCACTTTTGTCTTAGCCAAAAAGTTGCACTCGAATACACTGCAAAGACTACACCTGCATGAGAGAAAATAACTCTCCATACCAGCAGGTGGCGGTAGTCTGTGTTTGTCCTTTAAAAGGGGAAACAGGAGACCGAGGATGGCGGATATACAGTACAAGCCGTTGCTATGATACCTCCATGAAACAAAGCAGAGTCTGCCGACCATTTTCACGTCACTCTCACTCCCCACTTAGCTTCATTCCAGATGGCCACGTCAATGTGAAATATCTGTGTACTGGAACGATCAGATGAGATGAAGACGAAAATGAGAAGAGCCTCCTGTATTTCTCCTCTTGACTTGTTGGCTTGTTTTATTCACTTCGTGTGCACTGATTCATTTAAGCTGAACTGCCAATAAGAGTGATTTTTCTCACCAATGAGCGCCACCCCGATTCAATGTGCTGAATCAGTCGAAAAACCTCTGACTTGGGCAGACTAGAGCCAACGGTGCAGGATACACCAAAAAACTAGACCGACAGACGCACACAGACGACCACAAACCATCGACTTGGTGTATCAGGGCCTTTAAACGTCTACCACGCTTTACTATGTTTTTACCATGTCAAAACTCAGTGCATCCTTCTGGCGCTGTTTTCTCAGTGCGTCATTATCAGATCCATTCCCCTTGCTTATTGAAAGAATGACCACATCAAATTGTCCAAATTCACGCCTTGTTCACTTGGGGTCATTCATTATGTATCGCATTTTTAAACAATTTTTTTTAATGACAACTGAATTTTTTAAATACCAGAATCAACATATTTGATTCATTTGGTCTATGCAGAAGTAGAAGTTATCGCTTTTATTGTAGTCTGAGTAATGTGACGTCATATCCAATCCGTTGACCAAATCAAAGTGGGTCAGCGTGGATACAGCCTGCGCCCTCGCAGGGCTCCAGGGAGCGACCATGTCGGCTGCATATGTGACCAAATATCTGCCGAGTGCCAGTGATGGGTCTTTCTCTGTGTAATTATGTGTCAAGCCACGCCCTGTACCCCTCCTCGAGTCACATCACAACCATAAAACAGTAATTCAAAATGAAGAGAACTATTGATTGCTTTCATGTTGAGAGAAATGCTGCGGTGCCCGTTACACCTGAACGCCCTCGCCCACACCGACAGCATCGGCGGAGGAAACCGCTCCACCACCTGTCTCCAAAGTCTCCGGTACAATGAATAATCCTGAACAATCCTGAACTTATGCTGACAGTGTGAGAGTGAGACACTACTGTACATTTTATAACACAACTTTAACGCCAACTTCTTCTCTGCTCCATGGACATAGACTATTGATTAAATACTGAATTTAAAATGTAGATTAACTGGACATAGTGGGCAATATGGATGCACATCTCTCAGTAAATTATAACCATCAAGTATTCAACCAAGTATAAATATTGTTTTATATTTTAAATGTAAAAATGGAAATGTATAGGAGCCAGCTGAAGGCCGTTTGAGACATAATGCTGCAGCATAGGCTTCAGTTTACATTGTATAGCCAAAGCTAACTGTATAATATAGTGAGGTCAAAGCTCAGTGTTATATTTTATCACTTTCTGTAGTATATATTTCTTCTATTTTCCTATTTATGTTATTGTTAATATTCACTTATCTCAAGATTATATAAAAAATATTTGATTTAAGTAGCCATCTTGGTTTTTGGCCGTAACCCTCTTGCGTCTTGCCCATCGGCATCATAGACAGATGGGCCAGTAGAACAAAAACTACTTTAAGACAATGAAGCGATTAATATGTCCATGTTGAAGTGATTTTAGGTTTGAGGTCACTACAGTCTGTGTTTAACAGGAGCTGTGGGACTCCTGATGTCGTGTGATGTGCTGACTGTCATGTGTTTGATCAGATCCAGCTCCTCTGATCATCAGAGCCGTCCTCCTGCCTCTGACTCTGCTGCTGGTGAACACTGGCCTTTACTTCTACTGTAAGGTACTGACTCACCTCTGCTGTTCAGACCAGCCGCCTGTTTACCATACCATACCACACGAAGCTCAGTCTGTGTTGGTTGAAGTGAAGAGAGAGGAGCGATGCAGGAAGTCACATCTGTGTGCCGTCATGTGTCTCCAGGCCAGCAGGGGGCAGAAGCCGGGCCGACGGGAGAACGCCGAGCTGGATTATTACAACCTGGGTGTTCCTGCAGCCGAAGGAGGGCCGACCGAGGAGGAAGGAGCTCAGGGACCAGAGTAGCACCTCCACGGAGCTCGTCTCACATCCACATGGATTTATAACACACAACCCACCAGCAGCAGCTGGTTTTATACACATGTTCCCTTTAAACAAGCTGGAAATATTACATTGAATTACATACTGGATTTTTCTTTCTCTCAACATGAAAACCAACAATGTAGACTAGAGCTGATGATGTGAGCGGTCGGCTTGGTGTATCAGGACCTTTACAGCAGCCTGCTGCTCCTGAGGGTTAATGCAGAGGTCACGTTTCATGTTTGTACCTTTCTGTATCTGAGGATACTAATCCAGTTTAGGACAGATGACCAGGCCAAAGGGCGTTCCTCTCCCCGACTGAAACGCTGCTCCTGAACTGCCTCAAACACCTTGAAGGAAGTCCTGCCTTCAGCCCTCAAACAAAGCAAATTAGAGCGGAGCTGGAGCGCAATCCAAAGAGTTTGGTTCGGTTGACCAATCACGACAGAGCGTTTCAGACCGACAGTAAAAAGAGGCGCCTCAGCACAGCCGCTATGAGAAAACGTAAGAGTTTTTTAAAACATTACTGTAAACATGTTCTAGTAGAAACCCAAAAAACAAGTATGAACCTGGAAATGAACATAATAGGTCCTCTTTCATTTGGTACTTTAAGAAATATACTTAAATTTGTGAACTAGGATTTTGCCTAATTTTGTACATTAAGGAACAAACTTAAATTTGTTAAGGATTTTGATAGAAAATATCCTCATTACTTATCCAATAATCTGAATAAATACATGAACACAATTGTAGCAGCAGCCTTCAGAGATGATAAAGATTTTAAAAATGAATAATAATTTGGTTTATTCTACGTGGAGAAGAGTCTGCTCAAAACCATTTAAAGACATTATGACAACATTTTATGACAGAACAAGTCAAACACACATATTTGTATTGCACAGAGACATTTAGTACTAGCAGTACTTTAACAAAGTACTTTTTTAAGTCGGGAGCAGGTGGATCATGATTGGACGACACCATGTGACCCGTCCGCTCACAACCAGTTAACAACCAAACCAAAGCAGAGCGTCTCCAGAAGGAGGACGTTACACTCACCTGTGCAGGTGTGTGTTCAGATCTGCTCCAGATGTTCAGTTTTCATGTCTCCGTTGTGGATCAGGACTCGTGTTCGCTGGGAGAGATGAAATGATGAAGATCACTGTAATAAATGAATCACCATCATCTACTGTGTTCAAATCAATAAACACAGAAACCATGAAACTCTGTGACTGAGCTGATTTTACGTTGTGGAAACGTTTGGTTTGGTTTCTCTGTATGTGAGCGCTTTGGTTACGACTCTCTGTCTCATTATTACCAGAATACATCTGAATGTAATTCAGAGAAAAGGTTAGGATGGTTATCTGTCTTTGAGAAGACGGAGTGATGGAGCGACCTGACTCAACTAGTCTGAGACATTAATGTGACCGAGTCCTGTGGGCGCTAGTATTATTAGTAGTAGTATAACGTACTAAATTATGTCTCTTTATACGTCCGAGGCCACAGACTCATTAGTGTTTTCAGTCCAAAATGGCGGCAGCGCTACCTCAGCGCCATCGAGTGGTTTGCTCTGCTTCTGTACTCTTTGGTGTGAATATGGTGAATGTCAACGGTAAACATCAGAATGTGGGCCCTCTTGAATGGTAATGTCTGTTCAGCTCTCATTCTATTCTATGCTGAAAACACACCAACATTACACATGAAAACACATCACACAGGTATCAGCTGTGCAAACCAGTCAGCAGGCTCAGCAGCTGCACTTCAGCGGTGTCAGTCGTTATTCCTGATCAGCTGGTGGGTTTTACCAGCTAGCTACAACCATAAACACCGATCCTGAAGTTAGCAAACGTTAGAAAACAGGACAGGAAGTGTGATGATGAAGTTCCTCCTGCTGTCGGACCTGCTGAAGCAGCTGAGTGTACTGAAGCACCAGCGATCAGCCTCACAGGGCCCTGAACTCCATCATAGCTCCGGGAACGCAATCCTCCGGTCCCAAAGTGAGTTTTCATTACAGCTGCAGCAGCCAAGTGTCTGCAGCTGATGCTGAAGAAGCAGAAGATGCAACCGACAAACTACCATAAACAGACCGACAATCGGAATTCAATTTAGAACTGCTCAGACTCAAAAATGGAATTCAAAAAAATGAAAGCAAACATATATATATATATATATGTATATATATCTGTATATATATATATATATATATAGGGGCATATATATATATATGTATATATGTATATATATATGTATATATATACATATATACATATATATACACACACATATATATATATACATATATATATATATATATATATATATATATATATATATATATATAACATATAAATATATATATATAAAATATATATATACATATATATATATATATATATATATATATATATATATATATATATATATATATATATAATGCAAAAGTTCATTAAAGATAAATAAAAAATGAATGCAAAATGAATGCAAAAAATGACTAAAATGAATACAAAAAAATTATAAATAATTCAAATAAACACAAAATACTGTACATAAATACGTTTAAAAATCAAGAAAAATAAATACATAATAGGAATTAATATAAAGATATAAAGATGCAATTATTATTGTACATTTAGAGCAGGGGCGTCAAACTCAATTCCATCCCGGTCCACATCAGCATCATGGCTGCCCTCAAAGGGCCGGTTGTAATTATAAGACTACCGCTATATAAATATATCTACTCTTGATCATTTCACAAAATTGCCTCTGCATTTGATTATTATTAGTTTTAGTAATAATTTATTTAGTAACTAGCTCAGAAGACAAAAAGTGAGTAAAACAATTCCCTAAATATGTTTATAACTACAAATGAACTTTCTTCTGTCAGTTCTGTTGTTTGTTTGTTTTTTATACCACAGTTCAGCCCTCCTCCTTTATCCAGACTTGGGACCAGCAAAAGTGACCCAAAGGGGACACTCTGGCAGACTAACTGCTTTTTTTCCTATATTGTTAAATTCAGGGTTTGATTCCCAAATTGTACATTTCCATCAGCCAGCGGCGGCTTTGTGCAGGCGGGACTGACTCAGTCTGGATGCGGAGGGGTGAACAGAGACTGCAGCTAGGAGGGTCTGCTGACGAGGACCGGGCCCCCTATGAGAGCTCTGGGACCGGGGAGGGTCCACGGCAGCACCCGCTGCTCACTGAGAAGAACGATACCTGCTTTCACACCAGAGTCTCCAAAAGTCTCCAGTAACACCAGCAAAACTCGTTAGATCTGTCGCTAATTTCTTATTAGAAAGACTCGCTCGAGGGGTCTGAAACCTGCTGGAAACCGCTGAGACTGAGACGCTACAGTGCGCATGTCAAAAAACCGAGATGCATTGTGGGACATGCAGTTTAAGTACACTACTTCTGTGAAGCGGCATAGTACTACTACTACTACTACTACTACTACTACTACTGCTACTACTACTGCTACCTCTAGGATAATCACAGCCTCTACTACTGCTACTACTACTACTACTACACAACTGCATCCTGGTAACTAGAGACCTACTACTACTACTGCTACTACTACTACTACTACTGCTACTACTACTACTACTACAACTGCATCCTGGTAACTAGAGACCTACTACTACTACTGCTACTACTACTACTACTACTGCTACCTCTAGGACTAATCACAGCCTACTACTACTACTACTACTACTACTACTACTACTACTACTACCTCTAGGATAATCATCAGGATAATCACAGCCTCTACTACTACTACTACTACTACTACTAGGTGGATCTTTACTACTACTGCTACTACTACTACTACTACTACTACATCTTAATTTTTTATATTTTTCTACTACTACTACATCCTGGTAACTAGAGACCTAGAGCATTCAGAGGATGGGGTCTTTCCTAGCTACACTGACTACTACTACTACTACTACTACTACTACCTACTACTACTACTACTCTACCTCTAGGATAATCACAGCCTCTACTACTACTACTACTACTACATCCTGGTAACTAGAGACCTAGAGCATTCAGAGGATGGATGGCTTTCCTAGCTACACTGACTACTACTACTACTACTACTACTACTACTACTACATCCTGGTAACTAGAGACCTGGAGCATTCAGAGGATGGGGTCTTTCCTCTACACTACTACAACTACTACTACTACTACTACTACTACTACTATCAGGGGGTTTCTGAGACCTTCACACATCACTAGTGATCAACATCAAATTGCCAAAAAAATGCAATTTGTGCAGAAATCTCCAAGTGTCAAAGGTTTTTGATCCCAGATCCCAGCATGTCTTCTTCTATGGTGGTCCTCCAGGTGTCTTAATGTGGTAGTTTGGAGGGATTCATAATATTTCTTATCTACTCTCCTGATGTAATGGTTAAATTTAGCAACAAATCTGTGTAAAAAATGGTATCAACCCCAAAAAATTGCTGCAACAGCTTCTGAAACATAACAGAGCATGGGAATGACTAACAAGTACTTCTATCATCATGTTGTACACCCTTATATACTAGAACAACGTGACTCTAAGCTTTCAGATGATGGACACCTACTGACATCTACTGTTGACCTGCTATACAATATATGTATATATGATAGATGATATACATCTGACCCCCCCGACAAACTAACAGCAAGCTTGAGAAACACTAAACGATGGTTGCTGGTATTATTATTATAGTTATCATTAACCACAGTGAGATCGATCATGGTGGAGAACAAACACTATTAATTTCTGTCCGGAGCTGCAGATTAAGATGAAACACAAACGCACCTGCAAACAGAAACTGTCTGTCTGATCTCATGTGTCTGGATGTTAGAATTACTCACATTTTGAGCCACGTTTTTCTCTCACTACTGAGACCTTTCTCCATGTTGGAGGCATAATAATGAATCACAGAGTAAAAACGTTAACCTGGGCGGAGAGGAGGTGAAACGTCGGGGGCTCAGCTGAGAGAAGTGACTGAAAACTAGAGGACAGAAGGTGGGTGGTCCGGTACGGTGGGTGGTCTGGTATGGTGGGTGGTCTGGTACGGTGGGTGGTCCGGTACGGTGGGTGGTCTGGTATGGTGGGTGGTCTGGTATGGTAGGTGGTCCTGTATGGTAGGTGGTCTGGTATGGTAGGTGGTCCTGTATGGTAGGTGGTGTGGTATGGTAGGTGGTCTGGTACAGTAGGTGGTCTGGTATGGTAGGTGGTCTGGTACGGTAGGTGGTCCTGTATGGTAGGTGGCTGGTATGGTAGGTGGTCCTGTATGGTAGTGGTGTGGTATGGTAGGTGGTCCGGTATGGTAGGTGGTCTGGTATGGTAGGTGGTCCTGTATGGTAGGTGGTCTGGTATGGTAGGTGGTCCTGTATGGTAGGTGGTCTGGTATGGTAGGGGTCCGGTATGGTAGGTGGTCCGGTATGGTAGGTGGTCTGGTATGGTAGGTGGTCCTGAGTGGGTGGTCTGGTATGGTGGGTGGTGTGGTATGGTAGGTGGTCCGGTATGGTAGGTGGTTGGTATGGTAGGTGGTCCTGTATGGTAGGTGGTCTGGTATGGTAGGTGGTCCTGTATGGTAGGTGGTCTGGTATGGTAGGTGGTCTGGTATGGTAGGTGGTCCGGTATGGTGGGTGGTCTGGTACAGTAGGTGGTCTGGACAGTAGGTGGTCTGGTATGGTAGTGGCCAGACGAGGGTGGCTGGACAGTAGGCCTTATGGTAGGTGGCTGGTATGGTAGGTGGCCGGTATGGTGGGTGGTCCGGTATGGTAGGTGGTCCTGTATGGTAGGTGGTCTGGTATGGTAGGTGGTCTGGTATGGTAGGTGGTCCGGTATGGTAGGTGGTCTGGTATGGTAGGTGGTCCTGTATGGTAGGTGGTCTGGTATGGTGGGTGGTCCAGTACGGTGGGTGGTCTGGTATGGTGGGTGGTCTGGTACGGTGGGTGGTCTGGTACGGTAGGTGGTCTGGTATGGTGGGTGGTCCGGTACGGTGGGTGGTCTGGTACGGTAGGTGGTCTGGTATGGTAGGTGGTCCTGTATGGTAGGTGGTCTGGTATGGTAGGTGGTCTGGTACGGTAGGTGGTCTGGTATGGTAGGTGGTCCGGTACGGTGGGTGGTCTGGTATGGTTGGTGGTCCTGTATGGTAGGTGGACTGGTATGGTAGGTGGTCTATTATGGTAGGTGGTCCGGTATGGTGGGTGGTCTGGTACAGTAGGTGGTCTGGTACAGTAGGTGGTCTGGTATGGTAGGTGGTCCAGTACGGTGGGTGGTCTGGTACAGTAGGTGGTCCTGTATGGTAGGGTTGTCCGGGCCTATGGTGGGTGGTCTGGTATGGTAGGTGGTCCGGTATGGTGGGTGGTCCGGTATGGTAGGTGGTCCGGTATGGTGGGTGGTCCGGTATGGTGGGTGGTCTGGTATGGTAGGTGGTCTGGTACGGTAGGTGGTCTGGTATGGTGTGTTGGTACGTAGGTGGTCTGGCTAGTGTCTGTACGGTAGGTGGTCTGGTACGGTAGGTGGTCTGGTACGGTAGGTGGTCTGGTACGGTAGGTGGTCTGGTAGGTAGGTGGTCTGGTATGGTAGGTGGTCTGGTACGGTAGGTGGTCTGGTACGGTAGGTGGTCTGGTACGGTAGGTGGTCTGGTATGGTAGGTGGTCTGGTATGGTGGGTGGTCTGGTACGGTAGGTGGTCTGGTATGGTGGGTGGTCTGGTATGGTAGGTGGTCTGGTACAGTAGGTGGTCTGGTATGGTAGGTGGTCTGGTACAGTAGGTGGTCTGGTATGGTAGGTGGTCTGGTACAGTAGGTGGTCTGGTATGGTAGGTGGTCTGGTACAGTAGGTGGTCTGGTACGGTAGGTGGTCTGGTACGGATAGGTGGTAAATGGTACAGGAGATGAATTGAATGGTAAAAAGTCTGAGGTATGGTGGGTGGTCTGGTACAGTAGGTGGTCTGGTATGGTAGGTGGTCTGGTACAGTAGGTGGTCTGGTACGGTAGGTGGTCTGGTATGGTGGGTGTCCTGCTGTATGGTGGGTGGTCTGGTACAGTAGGTGGTCTGAATGAGAGGTGGTCTGGTAAATGAGTAGGTGGTCTGGTATGGTGGGTGGTCTGGTACGGTAGGTGGTCCAATATGGTAGGTGGTCTGGTATGAAGTAGGTGGTCTGGTACAGTAGGTAAGGTCCACTGGTACGTAGGTGGTCTGGTATGGTAGGTGGTCTGGTATGGTAGGTGGTCTGGTATGGTTGGTTGTCTGGTACAGTAGGTGGTCTGGTACGGTAGGTGGTCCGTACGGATTTAATTAGGAGAATGAATTGAATGTAAAAAGCTGAGGGATTGGTGGAAAACAGTTTCCTCTGATCTGAGCGGGCTGTCCTGCTGTAGAATGAGAGGAAATGAAGAAGTACGTCACCAACAAATCAAATCTGACAGTAACTAAAGGTCCACTTACTATCTGTGAAATCTCTGCTTTAAACATCACCAGGGCTTTTGTCCCTCGCCATCTTGGTTTAGTTATATTAAGTTAAGTTACACCACTTCCTGTGTTTAAACTGCAACCTTTCCTAAACCTAACTAAATAACACATAAAATCAGGAGTCATTTTCCCTCAGATATCACACAGACCCTTGTATGAGGATAAGTTGGTATTTAATGTAACGAAGAATCATCCAGCGTTACTGTTGTGTTCAGACTCTGTTTTATGGTCTCTGTTAGAACAATGCTTTTGTCCAACGTCTGAATAACTGCTGCTGGTGAGGCCGGTGGCGGCGAGCTGCAGTCCAGCCCACGCCGAGGGGCCGACGCCGTTCGGAGGCGCTGTGGGCGGAGGGTCTGTGGGGTTGTCCACTTCACAACTTCAACGCAACACTTCAGCATCCCAGTTTGTGAGGAGGTTTTTCTGGCATCAGGCTTCGTAAATTTGAAATGTAAATTAAAACATGGACACTAATGTGTGTTATACTGAATGTGTGAAGTTCAGCTTCAGCCTCTGAGGACGCCGCCGCCAGACGGTCCTCTGACAATATTCCCCTCATTTCCAGACTTGCCGTCAGATGCTCATTTATCTTAATTGATATATGAATTATGTATAATCGGACCAATCTTTATTGCTCCTCTCTCGTCTTCAGGAAACAGAAGCTCACAATTTTTTTTTCTGACACAACAGGCGCCATTAGACAAATGATTCACTCACCAGGAGGATGGGCGTGATTTTTAATATGCCGCCATTAGAGGCCCTCCTACACTGCAGCGTCGCCCCTCTGAGACCTTACGTGGGTGCTGCTCATTCTGCCTCGCTGTGGGAAGCCATCGTGCTGCCGTCTCTCACTGTCGCTGCTGACTGTTTCCACCCAAAGCAGCCGCTGTGGCGTCGACACACCGCACACTGGACGCTACTGGCCTTTACATTTATCTGACAGCTTTCGTTTCTTTACAGATTAAGATTTCACAATAAAAAATTATGTTATAGATTAAACCGCCTGGTAATTTACTTGAGTATTTCCACTTTATTCTGCTCCACTACATCTCAGATGGAAATATTATACTTACTAACACAAAATATAATCAACTAATGGATTATTAATTCTTTTATATTATGTTATATTAAAGTTTAAGATGAGATTTTACCACCACGTATATAAGAAGTGGACGTAGTCACGGTGACATCGTCATCTTGGTTTTTGGCCATCATCAATTTATTTTTTGGTCACTAACAGACTCTCGCTTGTTATACCTGTTATTATTCAATAACATTTTTATTGGTTGAGTCTAGAAGGTAACCTGCACAATTAGTTGCCCAACAAAAGATATACCAAGGTATTTCTGAAAGACTCATGTAATCCGTAACAAGCTGAGTTTCCCTCCAAACGTAACGTAGGATGTATTTTAGTTCGAGTCAGTCATGTTTTGGGGCACAGAGCTGACCTGTGTAGACACACCACCACACCTCTGAATGTGTGGAGAAGCTGATGGATGAATCATTCCAGCTGAAACCGAACAACGTAAGAAATGAGTCGCCTCTTCACGGCGGGGTGACAGAGCGAAGCGCAGACGAAGGAATGTGCTGTGCAGCAGCCGTGGCATTAGATGTGAAATAAAGACTCACCACACTTCCTCTCAAACTCCACTCTGGCTATTTGCCAGCTGCACTGTGGACTCTTTCTGCAGCGAACAACAAACACAGCAATCGCAGGTCGAAGGCAACAGCTCTGTGAAGTCTGAGTACTCCCAACCACACAGACGCTCTCTCACCGCCTCTCTTTGTTTTCTACTGTCCTTCACTCAATATTTCTGTTAATATTCCTGCAGGAGCTTCTGCTAAAAAGCTCAGATTCATAGAAACATACGTTTTTTAGATAAACATATTTAAAGAGAGATGTGTGTTTGCATACAGTCATATGAGGTGGTACTAAAAGGCTCAGCTGGTCTTATAACATATTTATGTCATGTACATGTTTTCTAATTCACTTCTCAGGCTATATTTGCAGCTGTGCATGCTTATAGTGTGTATATGTAGCTCCATTATCCTGCATCTTCCCATCCTTATGTATTCAGAACTGAACATTTAAATTTAAATTTTGGTGAAAGTATGAATGCTTTAGTGTCAAAACGTTATTTTCCCTTCAAGCCTTTCTTAAAGTCCCCCCCCCCTCTGCACGATGACGCTGTTACATGTGCAGTATATACACGTCTTTATGGTGGGTGTATTTATACAGTAATGTAAATGGCGGTCGGCGTGCGTCCAGTCTGGAAAAGCAGGCGGGAGTAACGGCAGGAAGCTAAGCAACGTACTGCTGCCAGCAAACTGTGAAATCTGACCTGCAAATACATCAATCAATGCCCAACCTTAACGATCTCTCAACAGTTTTGTTTTTGTGGATGGAGTCTGGTGGCTTTGAAGACGGCAATGTGACAGCTTCAGTTCTCCGTTAGTGAGGGCTGTGTCACGACCACGTACAGAGGTAAAAATATCTAAACGTAGCCGACACTTAAACCAGGTGATGTCCGGTGGGACAGGAAAACCACTGCACAGTAACCCAGAAAGAAATAACAACACTGTTAGTGTAAAGAAGTACAAGTACTTTCTATCAGAGATCACAGCTAATGAAAATCCAGCCCAAAATACAAACAGAAGTGCATTTAACTGAAAAACTGGAATTAATCATTCATTCTGACTTAAAAAGTCATAAATTCAACTTAATATCTCTGAACTTTGGCTTACTATGTCAAAAGTTGGACATTAGTTACATAAAATCTGGACTTAATTCACATAAAAAATAATAAATGTGACAAAGTGTTTCAGAAATGAGCCTTGAAAATTTAAATCTCACACTTTTTTATACTTTGCAAAGTCATCCAGTGGGCCTAATTGGACCGGTTCTGGCTCTCGGGCCGTATGTTTGACATCCTTGACTTAAACTGATACTGACTTTTGTAGGCGGCTAAAACCAGTTTTTCTGCTGCTCCCGTCCACAGCTGCTTTACCTCACCATCAGATGGGGAACTGAAGCCTTTATATCGCTCTCTCCAAAGCCACCAGACTCCTTTTACCTTGTAAAAGGTAAAAAAACAGTAATTTTACCTTGTAGAATGTGGAAGTATATTTAATTTACACCGTTACTTCCTCTTTCTTTTCAGCAGCTGCACAAATCAGTACATTTTGCTAAATGGGAGACTGGGGGGACCCATGGAACCCATTTACATTCACACATCTGGAGGTCAGAGGTCAACGGACGCCTTTAAAAAGTGCATGCCAGTTTTTCCTCATCAAAGTTTAGAGTAAGTTTGCTGGTTATTTACCCTCCTTCCAGACGAGCTGGTACGACTTTGCTGGGAGTTGTGAGAAGCATGTTCCCAACTTCTTAAACCATCTATGGTACAAACTGCATGTCAATTTAAAAAATGAACAGTTATAGATGTGCATCTTTCTTTAAACCCCAGATCACACAAGTGTAAACGTGTGAAAGGTGAAGACGACAGAAATATGAAGCAGAGCAGAAGAAGTGACGGCAGCTCTAATGGAGCCACTCATGCATGCAATTAAACTTTAATAAAGCCTTCAGCTCTGGTGAAAGGAGAGAGAAAACCAGCGGGCTGCTTCTCTAATGCATTGTATGTATGAATAAATGAAAATGAAGAGCCCGTAATCTAAAGCAGCTGAATGAATAACAAACAGTTTAATACTTACTGAGAGCAGGATGGTGAGTCAGTCTTGTGATGCTCTCACTGATTTATGACATCATGGATGTAATATCAATTATTAGACCTGCATGGATCACTGCATGCTGCAATATGCAGCACTGAAATCAATACATGACGTTCAAAGAGTCAAACTGTCAGTCTGGCTGTTTCGCTGCTGATGGAGCTCACAGTTTTTCATACCTTATATATACAGAATATCCGTATACTAGATAATATTCCTGCTGATATTTTATGTTTTAATATCTGAGTACAAAAGCTTGAGACTTTTCTACAGAACCGACCTGGATTTCTCAAAACCAGTACAGAAACAATCATGACTAAGGTACAGTGAACCATCCGGTAAGAGAGTGGATCCTGGTTTTTGTCTTGGGCTGTTTTTGAAACCGAATACTACATAAAACTGACAGATGCAGTAGTATGTAGTATGGAAAGTGGCTGTGTTTCGTGGCCTAACAGACGCTAACAGCACAAACCCAACCACTCCAGCGCTCTGCACCGTGGGATAGACCTGGAGATTTTCTCTGAATCAGTTCAGGTATTTTTGGCACACCTCAGATTTTGCTATTTTTTGTCATAGTGCATACTACATCCTACATTCATCTACCTACATCAGTAATTATCATTATTATTAGTATAGTATGCTAGTATAGTATGCAGTTTTGAAAACAGCTGTGGTTGCCAGATACCCTCCAGATGAGGAGAAGCAGCTGACAGCTTGTCTGTTACAGCCACACAGATGTGGACAGAGTGTTAAAGGTTGAAAAGTGTTTGTGTGTGCAGCCTCAGACCTATATCACATGTTTCAGCTTCATGCTTCAGCCCACAGCTGAAGCAGCAGTCTGCTTATTCGCGGTTTGTCCACCACTTTGTCCCAGACTGAATTATCTCTACGACTACGGGACGGATTGTGATGAAATGTGCTTCATCATTCATTTGGTGATCTTCTGACTTTTCATCTGACGCCATCAACAGGTTAACATTTTTATGTGTCCAACACTTTGGTTTATGACAATATTAGAGATGTCAATTATTTAAAATATGTAAACATGATTGATCACAAATTAAGCACTTTATCTGCTAAAAATGAGCCTTAAAGGGAGACTGCATAATATTTAACTGACTGGGACTATCAGAAAGTGGGCATGTCTGTAAAGGGGAGACTGGTGGGAACCAGAGAACCCATTTACATCCACACATCTGGAGGTCAGAGGTCAGCGGACCCCTTTGAAGACGGACAGGACAGTTTGATTGAGTTTCATGTGCTAGCTGTTTTTACAGGAAAGGACAGCCGACTCTACCGGAGGTCCTGTAGAGTGCAGGGGTGAGTCCTGAAGACCTTTTATGAGACTGTGGTGGCATCAGCCATCTTTTATGGAGCAGCATCTCGGCTGCAGACGGGACAGTAGATAAGGTGATCAGGAAGGCCAGCTCTGTCCTGGGATGCCCCCTGGACCCGGTGGAGGTGGTGGGGGAGAGGAGGATGACGGCTAACTTGTCCTCCATGACGGGGGAACGACTCCCAACCCATTCAGGACACCATCACAGCAGTGAGAGCTCCTTCAGCGACAGGCTGCTCCACCCAAAGAGTGAAGGAGCGCTATCACAGGTCAGAGTCCACAACCAGCACTGCTCCCAGTAGACCACATACACCCCAAAGCCAACAAGAGCTGCACCATACGGTACACCGGCCGTGTAATACACCACGACTCAGCTCATACTGCACAATACTCTGCTTGTTTTTTTACTGACAATTACTGTTTTTTGCACTGTCCCTTTTGTTGCTGTACACCGTAAATTTCCCCACTGTGGGACTAATAAAGGAATATCTTATCTTATCTTATCTTGTCCCACTGTCTTCACTCTCACTTTAAGCCACTATAACCTAAAAATCACAAGTTGTGTTAATGAGTTAACGAAATTAATGGCGTTAAAATGAATTTGCACTAACACATTAGCACGTTAACTTCGACGGCCATCATCTTAGTCATTCTAGCTTTAAAATTGAGCCCACTACTTGGTTTTTGTCTGTCATCATTTTGGTTTTTATCTTGGGCTGTTTTCACAATCGTATACCACATAGCACTGATGAACACAGTTTGCTGTATGTACTGTATACTGCATACTGTATACTGCATCTTATGTAGTACAGGATGTAAATCGAGTTATTATGAGGTACGCAAGGCGAGTTTTGTGGGTTTCCAGTTTTGGAAAATAGTTAAAAGTTAACAGCACAAACGTGTCCATTCCAGCACTTACCGACACACAAACCACAACACCCTCTTTCAGAAGGGTAAAGGTGAATACACTCACTCTCTGGGAGTGTCTGTGGTCATGCACACATATAAAGATATTTTATGGTTATAAAAACACAAGATGGTCCAGCGTCACCCGCTGCTCACCGACCCGATCAGGGGAAGGATTAAAGAGAGCGATCCACAGACGATTACCTTCCTCAACTATATCACCACCTACATAGATCTCCATTAGAACACACAAAACCATTTAGGGCCGAAAGAGGAGTCATTAGCCGACCACAACGCAGTCGAGTCTGAGGCTGAAACTCCTCCTGCCACTGTGAAATGTGCAAATGCATGAAGAAAGAAAGCAACGTGAAAAATGATGAGAAATATCCATTCATTACAGAGACTGCTGACCTCGCTAGCGAGAGGCACACAGCGAGGAAAATCACCGAGGACTAGATTCAATCTCCCTTTATCTCTCTGCAGCGCTCTGCCTTTATCTTTCCTCATCTTTACAATCTATTTCTCTCCTACTGCTTCCTCTGTTTGAGTTATTCTTTCATCACAGAGATCATTCCTCTATGAGTCACTGATATAATGTTTCCACTCCTCTCCTCAGCTTCCCCTTCACATTGGTTAATCTACAGCTATTAGAAAGTTTTCCCTTTTTCTCTGCAGGATTTTATGCTGCTCTAATAAAAACCTGTATTCATTCCCCTCGCAGTTGTGTGTAAAATGCAAAGAAAATTGCACTGCAACAAATGCTCTATTTCCATTAAAATGACTGTTTTTTTCTGCTGAGTGGAGGGCAGAAGCTGCCATTATCGTGGCTTTCAAAGCGCACGGTGAGCACGAAGAGCTGCAGCGCTGCATCCATAAAGACAGCTGTATTGTGTTGCCGTGTCCAAAAGGTGAGGCTGATTACAGGGTTGCTGGTGGCCTGCCGTCGCCTCCGAGCTGCCTGCTGTCTCTCTGAACTCTCAGATGCATTTATGCCACAAATATATACCAGTGCTCCGAGTCCATGTTAATGTTTATCACTTAAAATAGCCAATTGACTGATTGCTGAACCTGCCCTCCTGATTACTCTTTACGCCTGATAACCTCTCACATACAACAGAACCACAAGATTGTGTCCAAAATGATTATCATAACTATTTTGATCAATATTGGTGTCACAATTATGTATCATGATTATTCATAGACTTTAGGGAAACATATTTTTCTTGCTCTGTCACATTTAAATAAACAGAGTGCTGCTTTCTCTTCTGTTGGATTACAATCCTTCACATAGAAGCAAAACAAAACTGCACCAAAACTTTTGGTCATGTTTTCATCTCACAACTTTAACCCTTTCAGAGCGTTTTCAGTTCATCAAAATGTCTGATTCAGCGTTCAGCTGTGCTTAGCGCCACCGTCTGGTTTCACTTCTGGTATCAGGAAAAAAACAAGATGGAGATAACCAAAAAAAACAATAAAGTGATGACAAAAAAATTATGATGGTGACGACCAAAAACCAAGATGGAGGCAGCAAAAAAACAAAACATGAGGCTTCAAAACGGCAGTCCACAAACCAACCAGGGTATCGAATCAGGAGACAGGTGTATTGTGCCAGATCTGCTGTAATGGCTGTAAAGTGGCTGTAAATTTGGCTTCACTTTTTGGGAAATGTCACTCTGACTTCAGACTGTTTATAAGAAGTGGACGTTACGGTGACTTTGTCCACTTCTTGTATGACGAGTATGACAAGGAAACATAAAATACTACACAAATCTCTCTGGTACTCGGTGGGATAACATACAGTGAGTCGGCCATTGAAGAAGAAGAAGAAGAAGAAGAAGAAGAAGAAGAAGGAAGAAGAAGAAGAAGAAGTGTGGGTGGAGGAGAGGGCAAGAACACAAAGACAAGTGGAGTTGCAGAAATTTCAAGTCACCAGAAATGTTGAACTTCCTGTTGAGGTGTCGGCGGATTCTGCAGCAGCTCGCCGCCTGCATGAGTCAGGACTACTGTCATCATGTGCGAATGATGAAATGAATGGAAGGCGTACCCGTCAGCCTGTCCGCATACTGTATTACCAATCTGGTCGCTGCTGGTTTTCCCAGGCTGCCCTGCTGGAGCACATATATTACATCTACTCCATTTATTCATGACTTCTCTGTGGCTACAGACATTACACCACCCAGATAGACGGAGGGGGAGAAGTCATTTTAAATCAACATGAGCAGACAAAAGATTTATTGTTGTCAACTGGACAGAAAAGGAGGAAACAGAATCATCTGCTCTCTTTGTGTCTTCCTCGGTCTGCATGCCGTCCATCGTATCATTCAAATGTTTTAATAAAATCTGGTCTCAAAGTGTCCAAAATCTAAAAAATAATGTAAACTTGATGAAGTCAAAGGAAAAAAATAATACATCTGAATATTCCTTGTTACTGTGTTTTGGTTTTCATGAAATATCTTCTTGTTCAGCCCAGTTGCCAGAACACTGTACGGATACGATACGGATACGATGGATGTTTCTTTTTTTTTATATTTTACCACCAATAAAAATTATGTTGTGTAAGAGGTGGTAATATTTTTTTTGTTTTTTATAAAAAAAACTACTCGGCTACTGTTAGAAAAACCATCATGGTTTGTGTTAAAATAATAATGCACAAGCCACCAGCCAAACGCTGGTAAAATACGCAGGTTTCTGCTGGATTTGCTTCACTCACCATTTCACATCTGCCACAGTGACAGGTGGACAAAACTGTTCCAACCCTGGTAACAACGTAACAACAACAACATAACGTAACAACGTAACAACAACACAACAACGACATAACGTAACAATGTAACAACATAACAACAACAACATAACGTAACAACGTAACAACAACAACATAACGTAACAACGTAACAACAACGACATAACGTAACAATGTAACAACATAACAACAACAACATAACAATGTAACAACATAAAAACAACAACATAACGTAACAACAACACAACAATGACATAACGTAACAATGTAACAACATAACAACAACAACATAACGTAACAACATAAAAGAACAACATAAAAACAACAACATAACGTAACACCATAACAACAACACAACAACGACATAACGTAACAATGTAACAACATAACAACACAACAACAACACAACAACAACATAACGTAACAATGTAACAACATAACAAAAACAACATAACGTAACAACACAACAACATAACGTAACAATGTAACAACATAACAACACAACAACAACACAGCAACAACACAACAACAACATAACGTAACAACTTAACAACATAACAAAAACAACATAACGTAACAACAACACAACAACATAACATAACAATGTAACAACAACACAAAAACGACATAACGTAACAATGTAACAACATAACAACAACAATAACGTAACAACGTAACAACAACAACATAACGTAACAACAACACAACAATGACATAACGTAACAATGTAACAACATAACAACAACAACATAACGTAACAACGTAACAACAACACAACAACAAGACATAATGTAACAATGTAACAACATAACAACAACAACATAACGTAACAACATAACAACGTAACAACATAAAAACAACAACATAACGTAACAACAACACAACAACGACATAACGTAACAATGTAACAACATAACAACACAACAACAACATAACGTAACAATGTAACAACATAACAAAAACAACATAACGTAACAACAACACAACAACATAACGTAACAACGTAACAACATAACAACAACATAACATAACAATGTAACAACAACACAACAACGACATAATGTAACAATGTAACAACAAAACAACAACAACATAACAACAGCACAACAACGACATAACGTAACAATGTAACAACATAACAACAACATAACGTAACAACACAACAACACAACAACATAACAACATAACGTAACAACATAACAACATAACAACATAACGTAACAACACAACAACATAACGTAACAACATAACAACAACAACATAACGTAACAACATAACAACAACATAATGTAACAACGTAACAACATAACGTAACAACATAACAACAACACAACAACAACATAACGTAACAATGTAACAACATAACAACAAAAAGAAAAAAACAACAATGACATAACGTAACAATGTAACAATATAACAACAACATAACAACAACACAACAACAACATAACGTAACAACGTAACAACATAACGTAACAACGTAACAACAACATAACGTAACAACATAACAACAACATAACGTGACAATGTAACAACAACACAACAACAACATAACCTAACAACAACACAACATAACAACAACATATGTTCCCCTCAGGGTGAACTGTAAGGTGATCCTCTGACTTTTCATCTAGCGCCATCATCAGGTCAACATTTCGGTTTATGACCACATACCTGCAGAACTAAAGACATTCCCATCAAAAAACACAGGTCACACAAGTCAGCGTTGATTTAATTGTCACATAACTTCCGTACTTAAGTAACATCACTTCCGGTGTTGTTTTAGCCCAGACCGCAAGCTTTTCCTAAACCTAACTAAGTAGTTTTATTTTGAAAAGACTGGAAGGGAAATTGACATGCGTGTCATGTGTTGCTGGGCATCTGTGGGAAAGCACCACATTGTTGAAAGTCGTACTAAGCATCACAAAAAAAGGGAAATTTGAGTCTATGTACACAGATCAAAATGTGTTACCATGACGTGGAATAAAATGTTCAGGTTTACTCTGTCTTCGGTGGTGTCTAAAAGGTAACCCACAATTTGCACAAGATGGTTACAGTTAGGCATTGACCTCGAATGGTTCAGGTTAGGATAGGTCGTTGGGCAACGAGTCTCACGAGAGTTCTTCCACGTTTTCGCAAGTTTTCGCAATTTACGGGTGACCTCAGACACGACCCCGTCCTCCCACAGCAAGCAGCGCATGAGGCGTCTCCCTGGATGTTAAATTACCCCCATTAATGGACTAAACTGGCCCCAGAGAGTCACACAGAGTTATTAAATATTTCCCATTAGCTGGAGAGGCTGAGAGGAGCGACATATAACACACAGATCACATATTCAATCCCGAGGTAACTCCTGCTGAATGATTAATGCTGAGCTGAGGTGACTTTGAGCTGAGGGTCTGACAAACCCACTAGTGGGACTCCCGTCCCTGACCCCTCTGAATACTGCATGTCCACGTTCTCATTTATTCAGGGAGGTCGCCATATTAGGTCACTATTTATCTCTCTCCAGTCTCGCTGCACAAACACAAAGACGCATTTTAGGCCATGAAAGCAGATGTATAGTATTTAGGTCGGCAATTACACTTGCAAAAAACTTTTCTGTAACACTTTCTGCGTATTAATACTTTCAATCACCATTACACCGACTCCTCTGCTGCTTTCATTAACCTCAGCTCATAAAGAGCTGCGAGAGGAGATGCGATACGACAAAAAGACGATGAGCATCGTGACGGAGGAAGGTAGTCTGACATTCTGCCGGTGAGATATAGCAGCCGAACTGAATAAGAGCCGTTTAATATTAATGTACATCCTGCAGTTCATCGACGCCTACACAGCCACATTTATGAGGGCAGAAAAGCGATGTTCATTAAAAATATGATCCTATCATTGATTAATGGGCTTTTATCTGTTATTTTTCTGTTTTTGTTTGGGACAAAGTGTTGAGACGACAAACCGACAGAGAGCTGTTTCAGAGCATACGTTCCTCATCGCATTAATAACCGTCTGGTCCAGTACAGTCTGGAGGCGCCGCTCGTACAGTTGTGGGTCAGAAGGTACCAGCTTGTCAGTAAGGAGGTTAAATAACGCTCAAATTTACACTAAACTCCAGAGAGGAGGTCCGTCGACCTCTGACCTCCAGCTATGTGAATGAAAATGGGTTCTCTGGGTTCCCACCAGTCTCCCCTGTTATGCTAAATGCAGTAGCTGGGAGGGTTTATACATATACTGTATGGTATACTGCATGGATATACTGTATGGATATACTGTATGGATATACTGTATGGTATACTGTATGGTATACTGCATGGATATACTGCATGGATATACTGTATGGATATACTGTATGGTATACTGCATGGATATACTGCATGGATATACTGTATGGATATACTGTATGGTATACTGCATGGATATACTGTATGGATATACTGTATGGTATACTGCATGGATATACTGTATGGTATACTGCATGGATATACTGTATGGTATACTGTATGGTATACTCATGGATATACTGTATGGATATACTGCATGGATATACTGTATGGATATACTGTATGGTATACTGCATGGATATACTGTATGGATATACTGTATGGTATACTGCATGGAAATACTGTATGGTATACTGTATGGATATACTGTATGGTATACTGTATGGTATACTGCATGGATATACTGTATGGTATACTGTATGGATATACTGTATGGTATACTGTATGGTATACTGCATGGATATACTGTATGGTATACTGTATGGATATACTGTATGGTATACTGCATGGATATACTGTATGGTATACTGTATGGTATACTGTATGGATATACTGTATGGTATACTGCATGGATATACTGTATGGTATACTGTATGGTATACTGTATGGTATACTGCATGGATATACTGTATGGATATGTATGGTATACTGCATGGATATACTGTATGGTATACTGTATGGATATACTGTATGGTATACTGCATGGATATACTGTATGGTATACTGTATGGTATACTGTATGGATATACTGTATATACTGTATGGTATACTGCATGGATATACTGCATGGATATACTGTATGGTATACTGCATGGATATACTGTATGGATATACTGTATGGTATACTGTATGGATATACTGTATGGTATACTGTATGGTATACTGTATGAATATACTGTATGGATATACTGTATGGTATACTGTATGGATATACTGTATGAATATACTGTATGGTATATACTGTATGGTATACGATGGATATACTGTATGAATATACTTTGGTATACTGTATGGATATACTGTATGGTATACTGTATGGATACTGTATGATACTGTATGGTATACTGTATGGATATACTGTATGGTATACTGTATGGTATACTGTATGGATATACTGTATGGATATACTGTATGGATACTGTATGGATACTGTATGGTATACTGTATGGATATACTGTATGGATATATACTGTATGGTATACTGTATGGATATACTGTATGAATATACTGTATGGATATACTGTATGGTATACTGTATGAATATACTGTATGGATATACTGTATGGTATACTGTATGAATATACTGTATGGATATACTGTATGGATATACTGTATGGATATATATTTTATGTTTTATTGTTTGGTTTTCTTATAATATACTTACTGTATGGTATACTGTATGAATATACTGTATGGTATACTGGAATATACTGTATGGATATACTGTATGGATACTGTATGGATACTGTATGGTATACTGTATGGTATACTGTATGAATATACTGTATGGTATACTGTATGGTATACTGTATGAATATACTGTATGAATAATCTGTATACTGTATGAATATACTGTTTTTTTTTTTATATACTTATATATATACTGTATGGTATACTGTATGGATATACTGTATGAATATACTGTATGGTATCTGTATGAATATACTGTATGAATATACTGTATGGTATACTGTATGAATATACTGTATGGTATACTGTATGGATATACTGTATGGATATACTGTATGGATACTGTATGGTATACTGTATGGTATACTGTATGGATATGTTTGCATAAAGCAGCATATTTATCCATTCCTGTATTGATTAGATGATTAGATACTTGACAAATCTCCCTCTAAGGTTCATTTTGAACAGATTAAAAAATGTGCTGTTAATTGCAATTAAATATTTTAATCGACTGACAGCCCTAATATACAGTATATACATTTATTATGAGAGGGTTTAACGTGGCCTATACATGAATTAAAGAGTAGTTTGCTAATTTATAATTTTATGGCTTATAGTTCTTGTAGCAGCTGATTAATTTGCGCTGGAGATGAGCCCACATACCAAAAAATGCTCAGTAAATCCTTTTTATGAAGTATTTTAATGTGAATTACTTGTTGTTTGTGTTATAGATAAGACCTTAATCTATAATTGAAGACGTGTTAGAAATATTTGACAGATTTGAAAGAAAATATGAGGAGGTAATTCGAGGGGACAGAGGTGTTGCTGCATAACAGGACTGACCCTGATGCATTATGTGGGAGTTGTTGTTCTTTTAATCTCATATTTTAATTTTTGTCCTCGCCGCCAACCGAGTTCATCAGCAAACAGTACAGTACTATCACTGGCTGGACTTCACTGACGGTACTTCACTGACGGTACTTCACTGGCTGTACTTCACTGGCTGTACTTCACTGACGGTACTTCACTGACTGGACTTCACTGACGGTACTTCACTGGCTGTACTTCACTGGCTGTACTTCACTGGCTGGACTTCACTGACGGTACTTCACTGACGGTACTTCACTGGCTGTACTTCACTGACGGTACTTCACTGACGGTACTTCACTGACTGTACTTCACTGGCTGTACTTCACTGGCTGGACTTCACTGACGGTACTTCACTGACGGTACTTCACTGGCTGTGCTCCACTGGCTGTACTTCACTGGCTGGACTTCACTGACGGTACTTCACTGGCTGTGCTCCACTGGCTGTACTTCACTGGCTGGACTTCACTGACGGTACTTCACTGACAGTACTTCACTGACGGTACTTCACTGGCTGTGCTCCACTGGCTGTACTTCACTGGCTGGACTTCACTGACGGTACTTCACTGACAGTACTTCACTGGCTGTACTTCATTGACTGTACTTCACTGACTGTACTTCACTGACTGTACTTCACTGGCTGTACTTCATTGACTGTACTTCACTGACAGTACTTCACTGGCTGTGCTTCACTGACGGTACTTCACTGACTGTACTTCACTGGCTGTACTTCACTGACGGTACTTCACTGACAGTACTTCACTGACTGTACTTCACTGACAGTACTTCACTGGCTGTGACTTCACTGACGGTACTTCACTGACTGTACTTCACTGGCTGTACTTCACTGACGGTACTTCACTGACAGTACTTCACTGGCTGTGCTTCACTGGCTGTACTTCACTGGCTGTACTTCACTGACTGTACTTTACTGACGGTACTTCACTGACTGTACTTCACTGGCTGTACTTCACTGGCTGTACTTCACTGACTGTACTTCACTGGCTGTACTTCACTGATGGTACTTCACTGACTGTACTTCACTGACTGTACTTCACTGGCTGTACTTCACTGACTGTACTTCACTGGCTGTACTTCACTGACTGTACTTCACTGACTGTACTTCACTGACGGTACTTCACTGGCTGTACTTCATTGACGGTACTTCACTGACGGTACTTCACTGGCTGTACTTCACTGACTGTACTTCACTGGCTGTACTTCACTGACTGTACTTCACTGACTGTACTTCACTGACGGTACTTCACTGACGGTACTTCACTGGCTGTACTTCACTGACTGTACTTCACTGACGGTACTTCACTGACTGTACTTCACTGCTGTACTTCACTGGCTGTACTTCACTGGCTGTACTTCACTGGCTGTACTTCACTGACTGTACTTCACTGGCTGTACTTCACTGATGGTACTTCACTGACTGTACTTCACTGACTGTACTTCACTGGCTGTACTTCACTGACTGTACTTCACTGGCTGTACTTCACTGACTGTACTTCACTGGCTGTACTTCACTGACGGTACTTCACTGGCTGTACTTCATTGACGGTACTTCACTGACGGTACTTCACTGGCTGTACTTCACTGACTGTACTTCACTGGCTGTACTTCACTGACTGTACTTCACTGGCTGTGCTTCACTGGCTGTACTTCACTGACGGTACTTCACTGACGGTACTTCACTGGCTGTACTTCACTGACTGGACTTCACTGACGGTACTTCACTGACGGTACTTCACTGGCTGTACTCCACTGGCTGTACTTCACTGGCTGGACTTCACTGACGGTACTTCACTGACGGTACTTCACTGGCTGTACTCCACTGGCTGTACTCCACTGGCTGTACTTCACTGGCTGTACTTCACTGACGGTACTTCACTGACAGTACTTCACTGACGGTACTTCACTGGCTGTACTCCACTGGCTGTACTTCACTGGCTGGACTTCACTGACGGTACTTCACTGACAGTACTTCACTGGCTGTACTTCATTGACTGTACTTCACTGACTGTACTTCACTGACTGTACTTCACTGGCTGTACTTCACTGGCTGTACTTCACTGGCTGTACTTCACTGGCTGTGCTTCACTGACGGTACTTCACTGACTGTACTTCACTGGCTGTACTTCACTGACGGTACTTCACTGACAGTACTTCACTGGCTGTACTTCATTGACTGTACTTCACTGACAGTACTTCACTGGCTGTGCTTCACTGACGGTACTTCACTGACTGTACTTCACTGGCTGTACTTCACTGACGGTACTTCACTGACAGTACTTCACTGACGCTGTACTTCACTGGCTGTACTTCACTGGCTGTACTTCACTGACTGTACTTCACTGACGGTACTTCACTGACTGTACTTCACTGGCTGTACTTCACTGGCTGTACTTCACTGGCTGTACTTCACTGGCTGTACTTCACTGACTGTACTTCACTGGCTGTACTTCACTGATGGTACTTCACTGACTGTACTTCACTGACTGTACTTCACTGGCTGTACTTCACTGACTGTACTTCACTGGCTGTACTTCACTGACTGTACTTCACTGGCTGTACTTCACTGACGGTACTTCACTGGCTGTACTTCATTGACGGTACTTCACTGACGGTACTTCACTGGCTGTACTTCACTGACTGTACTTCACTGGCTGTACTTCACTGACTGTGCTTCACTGGCTGTGCTTCACTGACGGTACTTCACTGACGGTACTTCACTGGCTGTACTTCACTGACTGTACTTCACTGACGGTACTTCACTGACTGTACTTCACTGGCTGTACTTCACTGGCTGTACTTCACTGGCTGTACTTCACTGACGGTACTTCACTGGCTGTACTTCACTGATGGTACTTCACTGACTGTACTTCACTGACTGTACTTCACTGGCTGTACTTCACTGACTGTACTTCACTGGCTGTACTTCACTGACGGTACTTCACTGGCTGTACTTCATTGACGGTACTTCACTGACGGTACTTCACTGGCTGTACTTCACTGGCTGTACTTCACTGACTGTACTTCACTGGCTGTGCTTCACTGACGGTACTTCACTGACGGTACTTCACTGACGGTACTTCACTGACGGTACTTCACTGACTGTACTTCACTGACTGTACTTCACTGACTGTACTTCACTGACTGTAGTATCACTGACTGTACTTCACTGACGGTACTATCACTGACGGTACTTCACTGACGGTACTATCACTGACGGTACCATCACTGGCTGTACTATCACTGACTGTACTTCACTGACTGTACTTCACTGACTGTCCTATCACTGACTGTGCTATCACTGGCTGTACTATGACTGACGGTACTTCACTGACTGTACTTCACTGACGGTACTTCACTGACGGTACTTCACTGGCTGTACTTCACTGACTGTACTTCACTGACGGTACTTCACTGACTGTACTTCACTGGCTGTACTTCACTGGCGGTACTTCACTGGCGGTACTTCACTGGCTGTACTTCACTGACGGTACTTCACTGACGGTACTTCACTGGCTGTACTTCACTGACGGTACTTCACTGACGGTACTTCACTGACGGACTTCACTGGCTGTACTTCACTGACTAGTACTTCACTGGCTGTACTTCACTGACGGTACTATCACTTGACGGTACTATCACTGGCTGTAGTATGACTGACTGTACTTCACTGACTGTACTTCACTGACTGTAGTATCACTGACTGTACTTCACTGACTGTAGTATCACTGACTGTACTTCACTGACTGTAGTATCACTGACTGGAGTCCCATCATTATCTGATCAGTTACAGGAGACGTCCTCTGTACTCAGTAGTCATTGTGGCTCACCAACACGCTGTTTTAATGTTAGAATAAACTGTAAAAGGCTCGAATACCAGGAATTAAGATCTTAGTGTTTACCATAAATTCCCACCGGTCTTTCCAGCTTCCTGGTGAAAACAACCACAGGAGTCTGGGATTTTATGTCTGCCATCGCCTGTCTGCTTCATCATAAAATACAGCTTAGATACTGTTTCCGTTTTCAGCGAGTCCTCCTCCGTCATCAAAAATCTCAACTCCTACTTGATGGACTGGCTCCACATTTTTAGACATTCATGGTTACCAAACGATGAGGAGAGTTACCGTAGCAGCCACGGTGCTACGTTCACTGTCTCCAGTTCACCGTCAGGAGAGTTACCGTAGCAGCCACGGTGCTACGTTCACTGTCTCCAGTTCACCGTCAGGAGAGTTACAGTAGCAGCCACGGTGCTGCGTTCACTGTCTCCAGTTCACCATCAGGAGAGTTACCGTAGCAGCCACGGTGCTGCGTTCACTGTCTCCAGCTCACCGTCAGGAGAGTTACCGTAGCAGCCACGGTGCTGCGTTCACTGTCTCCAGTTCACCGTCAGGAGAGTTACCGTAGCAGCCACGGTGCTGCGTTCACTGTCTCCAGTTCACCGTCAGGAGAGTTACCGTAGCAGCCACGGTGCTGCGTTCACTGTCTCCAGTTCACCGTCAGGAGAGTTACCGTAGCAGCCACGGTGCTGCGTTCACTGTCTCCAGTTCACCGTCAGGAGAGTTACCGTAGCAGCCACGGTGCTGCGTTCACTGTCTCCAGTTCACCGTCAGGAGAGTTACCGTAGCAGCCACGGTGCTGCGTTCACTGTCTCCAGATCACCATCAGGAGAGTTACTGTAGCGGCCACAGCGCTGCGTTCACTGTCTCCAGTTCACTGTCAGGAGAGTTACTGTAGCAGCCATCAAAATCGAATCGAATCAAATCGAATCGGAAACGTCAGAAATGAGAATCACATGTGGTCAGTCTAATATAACTGCAAGGAGAGGTGAGTTACAGGCTGGTGGATAAACACTGATAAAACCAGCAGACACTGAGGAGAGCTTTGCCATATGGATGAATAAAATTCATCCTGACTTGTTCGGTACTATACAGCACATTTCTTTGAATATTTATATAGAGTAGGGCTGAGACGATACATCTATCCTCTGATTCATTGATCACGATACCGATTCAATATGTTTTGTGATTTTTAAATTTATTCATTTTTGTTAACTTTTTAAACTCATCGTGTCATCCCGGCCACAGCAGCATCAGGGTTCCCCTCAGAGGGCCGGTTGTAATTGTGAGACTATATAAATATATCTACTCATGGGGTCCACGGCAGCACCCGCTGCTCGTTGAGAAGAGGAAGAACGAGACCTGCTGTCACACCGAGTCACTAGATCTGTCTCTAGTCGCCTTTTTGAAAAAGAGTCGTAGAGTCTGAAAACTCGCTAAATATAGCGACAACGTCGTTAAACTGGCAGCACTGAGCCGCTGCTGGAAACCGCTGATATTGAGATGCTTCAGTGCGCATATCACAAAATCAAGATGCATTGTGGGACATGTAGTTTAAGGACCTAATTTGGCCTCCGGGCCTTGAGTTAGACACATGCTTACATCATGGGGGAAAAAGTTGAATCATATACTTCCAAGAACTTCTTTTAAATCTCTAATTTAATCCAGTAAAATGTCAGATTGTCAGCATGTCTGCAGTCAGACATGTCCTAAAGTCAAATCTATCAGGATCATTGTCAGGAATTATTGATCACAGTTTTTATCCAGCAACCCAGAAATCAAAGAATAAAGACGTTTCCCTCACAGATTAGTGGGATTTTCTCTTTAATTTATCAGGGTCATGTAATGTTTTATACTCTGCTGAATATAATCCATCAGTCTGATTTCCATAGATGGATTCTGTAGATCCAGTTCCCTTTGTTAACATCTTATTTTGAAAAGCGGCCGTAGTCCCAGGTGTCTACTTCCTCTAACTTCTCCAAGGTGGTCTCTAGCTCTCCGTCAGCTCCGTTCTCTTTATCCATCCATGGTCATGGATGTGTAGTGTTTACCAGGCTGGATTTAACATGGAGGGTGGAGGTCAGATCCACGCCCACCCTCCACCCTTTAATACTTTCTGAGGTTTGTTCTGGTTGACGGATACCGAACGAATATGACGTCACGTTACGCAGACTACCACAATAAAAGCGGTGACTTCCTTCTACCTCCACATAGATGAAGCAGATAAATGGATTCTGGTGTTAAAAAATCTATTTCAAAGTAAAAAAAAAAAAAAAATTGCGATACATAGGTGAATTGATATTTTCCCACCGCCACTATATAAAGACAACAATGGTGTAAAGATGAGCTTTTCTGTTTCTGAACTTTCTTTCTGTAACATATATGCAGCTCTCGTATTAGTTAACGCTGTCTTGTGGGCTGTGAATAGTTATATATAATAATAAATATGTCATCCAGTAATTCTTATTATCTGCAGTGCTGTTGTTAGAGTAAAACTTGCCTCATGCCTGCAGAGCACATACCGAGCTACTAAATGGTTTCCTGAGTTTTCAGCTGTCACACAACGCTCCTGATGTTAAAAGGAGGCCGAGAGGTGAGCAGAGAGATGATTTAATCTGCTTCCTGTTTAGAGGTGGCGTGGCCCAGGCATTACTCACCGGCCTACAGCTCCAGCTTCACTGTGTCTTCCCATACTTGGAATGACGGTGTAGGAAGACGATGATCTTTCCTCATTGTTTGGAGAAGGTGATGAGCTTTGGCTCCAGTCTGCCTCCACACTGCTCTGTAACGTCTGGTCATAAAGAGCTGCTCCGTCACTTTAAAGGGCGGCTGCATTATTTAGTTTTAACATCATTCTGTATCTTCCCAGTGGTGTTCCTTATGTATTCAAATCCTAATTCATATTTTACCCCTGATGTGGGTTTCTGCATGACGTCCAGTAACGGTACACACACAATAACTTAACAATACTATAACAATACTCTGCTGCTACTTACTACACTGTTTTTGTTATTTATTCGTGTTATTACACGAGGACTTTCTTCTGCATTTTTTTTTTTTTTAATTTATTCAACACTTTTTGGGGGACTTTTATCAGCATATTATACTATTTTAGGAGGGGTGTTTTTAGACATACTACTATAGTATGTTGAGAAAGAAAATCCCCTAAAATAGCATAATATGTAGAAAAAAGTCAGGAAAAAAGTCATAGTATAGTGTATGGAGATACATTAGTCTGTGGGACCACCTGAATGATGCTTTATTTCTTGCTGATGTTATAAAACACAAAAGCTGCTCCAGCTGTGCAGCAACACATCTGTTGTGATCTGGCTCACCTGATCGGTACTCACATCTTAAATATCTAACTCTTTCTATAAAAAATACAGATATTATGACCCCTCAATAATCATGCTTTACCATATCTTCACAACACAATGGATAACCAACCTTCTCAGCTAACATTGACTCAGACCCACTACATTATATAACTAATGATTTATATTAAAGTATTCAGGGCTGCACGGTGGTGCAGTGGTCGCAGGTTCGATTCCGGCTTGGGACTCTTCTGTGTGGAGTTTGCATGTTCTCCCCGTGTCAGCGTGGGTTTTCTCCGGGTACTCCGGCTTCCTCCCACAGTCCAAAGACATGCTGTTTAGGTTAACTGATGACTCTAAATGTCCCGTAGGTGTGGATGTGAGCGTGAATGGTTGTCTGTCTCTATGTTGTCTGTCTCTATGTGTCCTGTGATGGACTGGCGACCTGTCCAGGTGAACCCGCCTTCACCCAATACCAGCTGGGATCGACTCCAGCCCCCCCGCGACCCCTAACGGGATAAGCGGTTGACGATGGATGGATTAAAGTATTCGTTGTAAAGTCAGCTGCCCTGGAGGAAGCGTCTTCTTCATTGATTGTTTATATGGCGGCGTAAAGAGGTCATCATCACCTCTTTTTCTGGATATGACACTCATCTCACTTTAATCTCATCCATTTCTTCCAAGTGAGATTGATGTCATGGGAGAAGCAGATCAATATCCACGTTCCCCTGGGGACAGAGATTAATGTGGGACGGCGAGCCGCTAAGTGGAACACTTCCCCCCGAAGGAGATCATTCACATCTTAATTAGCTGCTAATGGGACAGAAAGTGACATCATGTGTTCAACTGTGTGCTTGTGTGTTTCTGTCATATCAGCACTTAATAAGATTGAAAATGGCTGTGTGAACTCCCCAGTGGGCCAGAAAGAAGCTCCTGTCACTGAGAATTTTTAATTAATGACGTCTGGTTCACAGCACAGTGTTAAATGATGATTACAGTGTTTGCACCCTGCAGGAACTGCCTTTAACGACAGGAGGACCACAACATAATACCTCAGAGGGCTTCATGTGAATACTTCACCGTTCTGGTTCACATTTTACTCATCACCGTCGATCACAGTTATGTTTAACAGAGGAGGTTTTGTCTAAAACACCTTGCTGAGATCATCAGTCGCTGTCTGTCACGTTTAAATTACTCCACGTTTAGTACTTTCATGAAGCTGAAGGATGTGTGAGAGATTCAGTAAGATTCAAGGATTCAGTTCAGGTTTATTTGCCATCTAATCCGCCTAGAAATCATAGAAAACCTGTCACTCCTCATAACTGCAGAACTCGCCTGAGAACAGTCATGTTTTGAAGTTTTCTTCAGTATCACAGTACTCCAGTGATAGTTGTCTGTACTAACAGATCATTACTTTACTTTTAACATTTAAACAGGTGGCGCCATCGGCTGAAACATAGCCATCCATGGTAACTTCTCGTTTACATCCCATTACAGATATTGGTTTTATTATTGTTTGACCTCTATCCCCCAATTAAGTGAGACAAAAAACAATAATAAGGATTTTTTTAAAAATCAGGGGTTTTATATCCCTGTAATTCTGACACTATCCTCCATCCATTTATACGAATTAAAACAGACTAAAACTTCAATTATATGTTGCATTTGTCTCAATCTCTGTCTGAGCTCCTGCTGCCGACCCACAGCGGACATTACACAACTGTTTTATATGTAAATTATCAACCAAACACTTCGTCGCTTCCTGTAGAAACCAGGAGAGCTCCCACATACAGAAGTACACAGCTCTTCACAGTATTGTCAGGAATGTGAGTCATATGCTCACACGCCATCTAGTCGTGTGTGTACTGTCTATATCTATGTATATATGTATGGCCCGAACCCACAGTTTTGCCTGGGTTTTACAGTCTGTACAGGATGCGACACCCTCTGTTCGTTGACGTGCAGGACCATGAATGTGGATGAAAAGGGGACGTCGTCCTGGCTGAGCCGGGCCCGAGCGGTCCAACCGACCGGCTCCGACCGGAGAGGAGTGGGAGGACGCTGACGGCGTGAGCCAGACGCTCCTGTCATGTTAGGTTAAAAAGGGCTCCGATATTTCTCCTGCACTGAGGCCATGTTTAACACCGATTAAGGCTCTCGGGAGAGGATGAATGGCAGCACACAGCTGTTTAACCAGCTGGCCTATTCCTACATTACTGAGGAAACACACAACTAGGGGTAGAAGTTATTCTGCTAGTATATCAACCAAGACACGACTTTACTGTCTTTAGCTGGTTCAGTTTTAAAGCTAGAGAGAAGACACTGGTCTCATATGAAACCATAAAACCTAAGGAATCCCTGTACATCCACGTGTACACTGCAAACAGGATCCATTAGTAGGTATTTCTGCATACTTTTAATGGCGCCACATTTCTAAATACAGGAAAGTAAAATACGCAGTAATCCACAGGAACATTATATTTCCTGTTTACATCTCAAAAAGGATTACAGGAACTTAAATTTAATAGTATTAATTAGCACAGATAAGCTTAAAAGTCCCTACCTGTCACTTTAAAGTGGTCCTGCAACAATTTTGTATTGTACTTTTGTTTATTTGTCATCATAAATCTGCTTAGAAATCACAGAGCAAAGACACTATAGTATCACAGTACTCCAGTGATAGTTGTGTGTACATCCATGAGTCCACTGCAGACAGGAACTACTAACAGATCATTCAGCATACTTTCAGTGGAGACAATAGACATTTATTCTGCTAATACATTAACCCTCTGAGCCGGAGCCAGCTGGTTAAGTTTTAAAGCTAGAGTCAAGATACTGGTATCATATGAGTCTAGAAAACCTGATGAACCTGATGAAAAATATGTTGAGCATTTAACAGTAAATCCCAGAATACACAGTCTACCTCTGTTAACGTCGTCTCCTACAGTCACATAATCTGCAACAGTCAGTTTTATCAATTTTGAGCTGTCAGTAGAAGTTAACGCGCATTAATGCAACCTGTGAGTTTTCACTGACCTCTTAGAAGTCTGATGGGTCTTCATCCATCTTTCAGAGGTTGGAGCAGCTCAGTTTTACAGCTAGAGGGAATATTAGGACTGTCAAAGTTAACGGGACAATAACAGCTTTTTTGTACCAACCTGGTCAGACTACTACTACTACTACTACTACTACTACATCCTGGTCTCATATGAAACTATTAAAGCTGATGGATCCATCAGTACCAACCAGGTCAGACTAGCTGGTAGTGAAGGAGGTTAAATGAGGCTCCAGACTTGACCTCTGACCTCCAGATGTGTGGATGTAAATGGGTTCTCTGGGTCCCCACCAGTCTCCCCTTTACAGACATGCCCACTTTCTGACAGTCCCAGTCAGTATAACTGTGTTACTGTCTCCTCCTTTAAATGGTGTATCAGAGTATTTCTGCATACTGGGTCCCTAAACTGTCCTGAACCCCATAAACTGGGTCTCACCGTAAAGCTGAGACTCTGGTGGATCCAATGAGTCCAACTGGATCCATGTGTGATGATGTTAGTCCCCATAGGAGCCATTTCATTGACCACTGATTGATCACAGCCTCTACTACTACTACTACTACTACTACTACTACTACTACTAGCTACTCTGACTATCAGGAGGTTTCTGAGACCTTCACACAACACTAGTGATCAACATCCAATCAGTGAAACATGCAGAAATCTCCAAATGTTAAATGTTTGCGCAGCACGTCTTTTTCTCTGGTGTTCCTCCAGGTCTTGGTGTCTTTATGCCGTATTTTGGAGGATTATTGATGATTTTTAACGATTATCCAGTGGTAAAAAAAATGGTTTAAGTTAGAACCAAATCTGTGGAACAAATGGGATCAACCCAAAAATTGCTGCAACAACTTCTGACACATAGTAGATCACGAGGATGGAGATCAGATACTGATATCATAATGTTTTAAGCCCTGATACACTAGAAAAACTTGACACAGCTTTCAGATGATGTTCACCACTTCAATGTGACATCAACTGTTGACCTGCTACCTCCCCCTAAAGACCCTCTAAAGACCCCCTGGACCCCCTAAAAAAAGTCAAAAACGGGTTCCAGAGGGTTACAAATAGATCTGTATTAATGATAAGAGCTTGGCGCCAGACGCCAGTGAGTCATTTGAATCCGTCCAGGTTCCAGCGTTTATTATGTGCTCCAGATATCCTGCGAGCACATAAAATCAGATTAAACCCGATCAGAGGGTTAATTGAGGATGACATCATGGCTCGTTAGAGATGAAATAAGATTGTCTGCTGATATTTTACACCACAACTTTAATCCTTGGTAGCACCTCCTTATCCATGTGATCCCGCCGAGCAGCTGTGGCTCTGACACTGAACACTTCCTTCACTGTTGATCTGGGAGATATGAAGCCAAGAGAAACCAAATCTCCATGTTTATATGCTGCTAACAGCAAATACGTTCTGCAGAAAATTAATCAACAATGTCGGACAGATTGGCATGAAATTTGGTAAAACCATTCATCCTCCCAAGAGGACGAACACTAATGACTTTGGAGACTCTCTGACTTTTCATCTGGCACCACCAGCTGGTGAAATGTTTCGCTTATCTGGTTGAATATATCATCTACTGTCAACGGACTAAATTAAACGCAAATTAATTACATTTTTTTATCTGTTCAAATGGACCTTAAAGAGAGATTTGTCAAGTATCATTCCTCTTATCAACATGGAAGTGCTGCTTTATGCAAATGTTCAAAAAGAGACCAGAGAGTTTTTTCCAATTACAGGGGTATCACACTACTCAGCCTCCCTGGTAAAGTCTACTCCAGGGTGCTGGAAAGGAGGGTCCGGCCGATAGCCGAAGCTCGGATTGAAGAGGAACAGTGCAGATTTCGTCCTGGCCGTGGAACAACGGACCAGCTCTTCACTCTCGCAAGGATCCTGGAGGGGGCCTGGGAGTATGCCCATCCAGTCTACATGTGATTTGTGGACTTGGAGGCGTACGATCGGGTCCCCCGGGGTATACTGTGGGAGGTGCTGCGGGAGTATGGGGTGAGGGGGTCACTTCTCAGGGTCATCCAATCTCTGTACTCCCAAAGCAAGAGCTGTGTCCGGGTTCTCAGCAGTAAGTCGGACTCGTTTCCGGTGGGCGTTGGCCTTCGCCAGGGTTGCGCCTTGTCACAATCCTGTTCATGATATTCATGGACAGGATATCGAGGCGTAGTCGGGGGGAGGACGGTTTGTGGATCGGTGTGCTGAGAATCTCATGGCTGCTTTTAGCAGATGATGTGGTTCTGCTGGCATCACCGGTCTGTGACCTCCAGCGCTCACTGGATCGGTTTGCAGCCGAGTGTGAAGCGACTGGGATGAGGATCAGCACCTCTGAATCAGAGGCCATGGTTCTCAGCAGGAAACCGATGGCTTGTCTACTCCAGGTAGGGAATGAGTCTTTATCCCAACTGAAGGAGTTCAAGTACCACAGGGTCTCGTTCGCGAGTGAGGGAACAATGGAAAGTGAGATTGGCCGAAGTATCGGAGCAGCAGGGCGGTATTGCAGTCGCTGTACCGCACCGTTGTGACGAAGAGAGAGTTGAGCCGGAAGACAAAGCTCTCTATCTACCGGTCAATCTTCGTTCCTACTCTCTCCTGTGGTCATGAGAGCTGGGTCATGACCGAAAGAACTAAATCGCGGATACAAGCAGCTGAAATGGGTTTTCTCAGGAGGAAGGCTGGCGTCTCCCTTAGAGATAAGGTGAGAAGCTCAGTCATCCGTGAGGGACTCGGAGTAGAGCCGCTGATTTAAAAGGAGCCAGTTGAGGTGGTTTGGGCCTCTGGTAAGGATGCCTCCTGGGCGCCTCCCTAGGGACCAGCTGGAGGAGGCCCCGGGGAAGACCCAGGACTTGGTGGAGAGATTATATCTCCACACTGGCCTGGGCTGTTTTGCTGCTGTTTGATTTGCTGTTTTGTTTGCAACCCAACCCACGCAGGTGAATTTCACCTGGTAAAACAGGAAAACATGGATGAGACAAATAACACCAGCTTAAAAGAGAAAGCTTGTAGAAGTTAATAGCTTTCTCTGTATGACAGAAAATGATGCAGGTATGAAAGGATGCTGGCTGCTTCATGGAGGGTTTATCACGGAGATCACAGAGTCAGAATAACTGAATAAATTCACTGGAATGAATCAGCAAAATCATTACAATAAGTTAATTACGTGGGCATCTGGTTCCTTGCTATCTTTTGAAACTGTGATTATGTAGAAATTGGTATTCAGTTTTCTCAGTGAGCCTCCATCACCAGCAGCGACCTTTAACCCCGTGGACTGACCTCTCAGAGAGGAGGTCACGCTCTGGGCGTCTGGCAGCCACTCTGTGAAATCTGTTGGCTTTCTTTTATCAAACATAAGCAAATTAGCTCCGAGGAGCTCATTCTCCTTTTTGGTCTGTTTCCATTTTCCTCCCACCTCATTTATCACGTTTAACGTCGGCTTTATTTGTTTTAATACCCTACATTCACTGAGCGGGCACATTGCTCCATAAGAACAAATTGAGTCAGTCTGATTTACAGCCAAGGGGATGGTACTGTTCACCGTCAGGAGAGTTACCGTGGCAGCCACGACGCTGCGTTCACTGTCTCCAGTTCACCGTCAGGAGAGTTACCGTGGCAGCCACGACGCTGCGTTCACTGTCTCCAGTTCACCGTCAGGAGAGTTACCGTGGCAGCCACGACGCTGGCGTTCACCTCCTTCTCTCCAATCCACTTTTGTCTCCAGTTCACCGTCAGGAGAGTTACCGTAGCAGCCACGACGCTGCGTTCACTGTCTCCAGTTCACCGTCAGGAGAGTTACCGTAGCAGCCACGACGCTGCGTTCACTGTCTCCAGTTCACCGTCAGGAGAGTTACCGTGCGCCACACGCTCGTTCACTGTCTCCAGTTCACCGTCAGGAGAGTTACCGTAGCAGCCACGACGCTGCGTTCACTGTCTCCAGTTCACCGTCAGGAGAGTTACCGTAGCAGCCACCTCTCTTCTCGACGCTGCGTTCACTTTCTCCAGTTCACCGTCAGGAGAGTTACCGTAGCAGCCACAACGCTGCGTTCACTGTCTCCAGCTAGTTTCTGACAGACCGTGTGTGTGTGGCAGTGATGAGTGTGTGTGTGTTGGTGGTGTTATAGCTGTGAATGTAGCTGTAGCAGACAGTGTGTGTACAGTGTATTTGTTGGTGAATAAATGCTACAAGGCTAAAAGCTACAACTCCTCAGCTGGACGTCCAGAAACAACTTCCTGTATCCTCGCCGGCTCTCTCTTATTAACTTAACTTCTTCTCTTGTCCAGGTACAGCCAAGATGTTACAGCTAAATACATCAGTCCCAAAGTTACAAAAGGACACGATCACATAATGTAATCTATTTGGGCACCCTGCACACACACATGCACCTTCTTTTAATGCTCACAGTTCGGTTAGTTTTGGAATCACAGAAATGAATATCTTTCATCATGAGCCAGAAATGCAGTCAGTCCAGCAATTAGCTTTGTCCCCAGAGGTTTTATTTTAATAACTGAGCTGGCAACGAGACATTCATGACTACTTCTAACAAGACATGCAGTTCAGTGTGTGCAAGAGCTGGTATTCCAGGCAAAACTGTGATGTAGGAGGTTAGTGGTTATGATTAGGATGACAGTGGTTCCCAACCTGGGGTCCAGAAGCCAGGATTTGTCTGCTCTGAAGTTGTCAAAATAAGGCCCTGGTCAGACCTGTGTTATCTAGGGGTGGGAAAAAATCTATTCGCCTATGTATCACAATTTTTCTTTTTTCTGATTCTAAATTGATGTTTTACCACCAGAATCAATATATATTTCATCTGAGTCTACGTGGAGGTAGAAGGAAGTCACCGCTTTTATTGTGGTAGTCTGAGTAATGTGACGTCATATCCGTTCGGTATCCGTCAACCAGAACAAACCTCAGAAAGTATTAAAGGGTGGAGGGTGGGCGTGGATCCGACCTCCACCCTCCATGTTAAATCCAGCCTGGTAAACACTACACATCCAGTAAAGGAGGGAAACACTTTGGAAAAGCAGAGCTAGACATCACGGCTAAAGCTGCACGCTAACTCCGTCAAAGACGGGAAACGTCATCGTACGGCGGTAACGTGCGGTCCGGCCGGCCGTCGCTCTCGTCTCCGTGGTCCGACGGGCCGACGCTACGACCGTAGAGCTCCATATACTGACATTTATGTTAAATGCATTCAGACGGCCCCGATGGAGCTGACCATGGATGGATAAAGAGGACGGAGCTGACGGAGAGCTAGAGACCACCTTGGAGGAGTTAGAGGAAGTAGACACCTGGGACTACGTCCGCTTTTCAAAATAAGGTGTTAACAAAGGGAACTGGATCTACAGAATCCATCTATGGAAATCAGACTGATGGATTATATTCAGCAGAAGTATAAAACATTACATGACCCTGATAGATTAAAAAGAAAATCCCACTAATCTGTGAGGGAAATGTGATGGAAAATCAAACATTTTACAGGATTCATTTAGACTGATTCAACCCCCTCTAAGGTCACGATGTGGGGAAAAGCTTTAAGAAGGGCTTGACGAGAAAATAGACTTTTGGCACTAAAATCACACTTTGATACCAAGATGGGAATGTTTGGATTTGAATGCATCAGGAACACACCTGGGAAGATACAGGATGATAAAAACCTGAAAAAATAATCAACACGCCCTTTAAGTAACTAAGCAGGAGATGGAAGTGAAACCATCTCTGCAGCTCATGCAGGGTTTGTACTGAATACTGGATCCTGTCTCTGACCACTAACCAACTAATGCTGTCATGGTGGTACATGCTGGTATAGATACTATGCAATACCATACGAATAATTAAACTTCACATGAGCGTTGTTCACCGTTTGTTATCAGCGTCAAGTCTCGTTAGCGATTACTCAGCGTTTTCTTTAACAGGCTTTTTTCTTCTTCTACTGTTTCGTCCTCCCAGTGTCCAGAGTGGACGTCTGCAGACTGTACCTCTCACCTATTTAAACAAACTGCGCACGCAGCATTTAAGCAATTACAGCCAGCGTTAATTAACTCAGACAACACATACAAAGACTGAAGCACAGACTAATGAAAACAAATCTGCAGCAAATTCTGACTGATGACAGTAACCTCAAAGGTTTCTCAGACCATTAATAAGCCCATATATCAACACAGTTTTAATTTATTATGAACCATAAACACAAGGACATGATCAGAGAGTCCAACGCCAGTAAAGAAGGTTAAAACAGGGTTTGTATTCACTGGTCGCGCTGAAACAGTGTGGACCTGGTGGAGGAGGTTGGTTTCTCTGATATTCTCTATACATTACTTGCTTTATTATCACAGACAATTCATGTTAATCAGTACTGTGAATTTTGCAGCACGTTGTGAATAAAAAATGCATTAGAAAGCATTAGAAGAGGCAGCAGTTGCAGTTAAAGGTGCAGTGTGTAGAATTTAGCGACCAAGTGCGGATAAGTTGTTGGTGGTGGCAGATGAAATCGCCAGGCCATCCGTCACTCTGGCAGACTCTTCTTGGCATCTCGTGCCTCTTTGACCATCGATTCCGCTTATTGATGCTTTCCAACGATTACACAGTGATGTAACTGGAGACGCGGCAGAGGGAAAGAAAAAAGCGCTAAAGCGTGGCACTACTAAACCTGAGAGAACGCAGGTAAACAACTAATCTGTCTTGAAATCAACAGCTAGTGACGTTAGCTGTTAGCAGCCGTTAGCAGCACAGTCCTGATTGGCTCAACAACAGAGCTACGAACGTTAACGGAGGCAGCATTTAGTTACATTATGAGGCATTCAAGCTCCGCTCAGTAAAAATGATTATTCATCATCATGATGTGTTCAAATGTAATCTTGTAAAATTTAATTTTTGTCGAGAAACCTGAATAAATCCAGTTGTTTGACAGAGACATTTTCAGATAGATAACAGAGAGGGAAATATGACCTGTTGAACAGCTTATAATAAATTATTAAAACTACTGATGCCAAGACATTTGAATCAAAGCAAATATTTCAGTGATCAGAATTATCTGAATTGTGTGTTTTTATGCAGTAACCACTAGTACAGGACAGTACTGTGTCCCAGCCTTCAAGGTGTGGGGGATAAATATGACGAAATAAAATGATAAAACCGCATGAAACAAATTTGTGCATAAGAAATACATCTCACCATTACGCTGAATTAGTGGAGTCCTGAGCTTGTTTCTCTGCAACGATACTCGTTTGTCTGTTAGTTTGTTTTTTTTTTGTATAACAGCGCCTCCGCTGGTGCATCACTAACACTGAACGACGAGCGCCGTCCTCAACAAAAACCCACAAAACGACGATGCATCCAGATGAAGTTCTGTGACAAGTTGATGCAGGAAAAGCTGCCGTCCATCGGTTAGTGAAGCAGCTTATTCAGAAACGGCCTCGTTTCCCGTGTCAGCTGACGTAAAGCTCACGCACAATCTCTCCTGTGGTCGACAGCATCTTATTTCACAAAGTTAATTTGTTCAGTGTCCTCTGATTAAATATGGTTTTAGGGTCTAGACACAGGCCTCCATGCTTATCGGAGGAGCTCCTTCGCCACAGATTCATCGTGATTCCAGCTTGCATGAGGCTTCTATGTGTAACCTGAGGGCATTTTATTGGCCGTTTTACAGGAGGTAAAAGAGTCTTAGAGTCTAAGAGTCTCTGTAAAAACGTCCGACATAAATGATGAAGGTAGAATTTATAATTCCTCTGCTCCCCCAGTACAACCTATCAGATCCAAACAAACTGTACTGCACTCAGTTCAGTGAGTAAATCAGTCCAAGTTAAGGTTGAAAACTTCAGCTCCGTACTGTCATAATCCATCTTACATTACGTTCAGATTACTGCGTTAATGCCCTCATATATCTACAGATCAGTCAAGTCTTCTGCTTGAATCATTACAGCTAGTCCAAGCAGCTGAGGCCGTCCACACCTTAATTATGTTTAGTTTGTGATGACTGTGGGCTTTGGTCACCAGTCATCACAGACTATTATTAAATAATAGTAGTAGAAAAAAAAATTATTTTAAAGGAAAAAAAATAAATAATATAAAAATAAAAAAAAAAATATGTAGTCTTCTATAAAGAGCTCATAGTACAGTTTTATTACTTTATTTATGGGTTATCATTTGAAAGTCTTATTATTAGTCTTGAATTTGATTTAAAAATCCTGTAAATTGGGGGACTTTTGTATACGATAAAAATTTACCATATTTAATCAGTAAGTTTACAGTGAATTCACTCCATATTTATCATTTTCAACACAACATTCTTACACTCAGTTTTGTTTCATTATTATCAATATATGTCTTTCTTCTTCAAGTCAAAAAGTACTAACATATGTACAATATTAAAATAAATGTGTTCAAGTTTCTATAGTTCATCACTGTAAATTAATTAAATGTGCGTTAAACTTATTTTGTTATTATTATTATTATTATTATAGAAGTAGTGTTATTTTTGGTTTTCTTATTATTTCTTGATTTTTTTCCTTCTTTTTTATCAAATTTTTTTTTGGTTTTTTTTTAATTTCTTTTTTTGTTTCATTATTATTATTGTTGTTTTTTTTTTATTATTATTATTATAATTATTATTATTATTTTTATTAATACTGGGTTATCTGACAACACTTGAATTTGTTTGTTTCCTTAACAAAAACAGGTGATACTTTTTCATTATTACAAAAAGTACATTTATTTTCAATACCTAAGAATTTGGAGAAATAAAGATTTATTTAAATATTTGAAAACTGAATTTCCCCACTTGGGACTAATAAAGGAATATCTTTCTTTCTTTCTTTCTTTCATTATATTTAAGGTGTTAGTTTATTTTATTTATACATTTAAATTACTTTAAATTAATTAAAATTATAAATTATTATTATTTCGTCTTTACGTGTGTTTTTATTCATATTTCATCGTTTTTTGTTTTTGTATTTTTTACTTCATTTTAAATTTAGGAAAATAAATAAACAGGAAGCGGAACAAAACCGGAAACACGTGTCGATTACGTCACTGTAGAAAACGAAAACAAATCGCCGTCTTGCAACATCTCTGTTGTTGTTGTTGTCGTCCCACGTCGTTTGTCGTGTTTACTGCTTTTAAACCTCCGCGTCGTCGCCAGACTTCGTGCTCATGGTGAGACTTTGTTTATTTAAAATGTCGAAGTAAAAACGGAACACCAGCCGCGTTTAATCACATTTTATATGATGCTAATGTCCACTAGCTAGCTAAATGCTAACGCCACAACAGTGTCGCGTAAGCTGCAGACGTTCAGAGGAAAATGACGTTTTGTCGTCATGTTGTTTTTCTCTTCGGTCGCAGGTCGTCCAGTCGGAGCTGTAGTTTACCGGTAACTCCACGGTAACGGTAGTTCAGCAGCCATGGCTCAGCAGAGAGGAGTCAACAGCCTGCAGTTCAACCAGGACCAGAGTAAGCTAACGATGCTAACATGATGAGCTAACTAAAGCAGCCCTCAGTCCAACCAGGACCAGAGTAAGCTAACGATGCTAACATGATGAGCTAACTAAAGCAGCCCTCAGTTCAACCAGGACCAGTGTAAGCTAACGATGCAACATATAGCTAACTAAAGCAGCCCTCAGTTCAACCAGGACCAGTGTAAGCTAACGATGCTAACATGATGAGCTAACTAAAGCAGCCCTCAGTCCAACCAGGACCAGAGTAAGCTAACGATGCTAACATGATGAACTAACTAAAGCAGCCCTCAGTTCAACCAGGACCAGAGTAAGCTAACAATGCTAACATGATGAGCTAACTAAAGCAGCCCTCAGTTCAACCAGGACCAGAGTAAGCTAACGATGCTAACATGATGAGCTAACTAAAGCAGCCCTCAGTTCAACCAGGACCAGAGTAAGCTAACGATGCTAACATGATGAGCTAACTAAAGCAGCCCTCAGTTCAACCAGGACCAGAGTAAGCTAACGATGCTAACATGATGAGCTAACTAAAGCAGCCCTCAGTTCAACCAGGACCAGAGTAAGCTAACGATGCTAACATGATGAGCTAACTAAAGCAGCCCTCAGTTCAACCAGGACCAGAGTAAGCTAACGATGCTAACATGATGAGCTAACTAAAGCAGCCCTCAGTTCAACCAGGACCAGTGTAAGCTAACGATGCTAACATGATGAGCTAACTAAAGCAGCCCTCAGTTCAACCAGGACCAGAGTAAGCTAACGATGCTAACATGATTATAAGAGTATTATATACGTGACAAATCTCCCTTTTTTGAGCAGATGAAAAATGTCTGATTAATTTGTAATTCATTGTGATTAACTATTTTAATTGATGGACAGGAAGCCCTAATACTTACACAATAATATTATTCACATCATAGCTAATACATTACTATTATTAAAAGGAGAAGGTTATCAAAATAGCTGCTAATTAATTTTCTGTCGACTAATTGATTAATGGACTAACTGTGTCAGCTGTACTTGTATTAAACTAGTTGTTTAGTTTTGAACACAGCATCATATTTTATAAGTTTTGTGTGTACAAATCTTTTAAAATATGAAAGTATGAAACAAATGCAAAGTAACTCAGGCTGTCAGATACATATAGTGAAATTACAAGTACGAAAATACAGAAAAAAGTACCTCAAATCTGTACAGTAGTTGAGTACATGCACTTAGTCACACTCAACCGCTGCAGAACATAGACATGTATTATTTTAATCTTTATTTTTTCTATCAATAATCACAGGCTGTTTCTGCTGTGCTATGGAGACGGGGGTCAGGATTTACAACGTGGAGCCCCTGATGGAGAAAGGCCACCTGGGTGAGTTTACTTCACTGCTGTTGGAGGCAGATTGTTTTTGGCAGTTTGTGGTAAATAATCATTAAGCTCTGTTTGGGTATGATTTGTTTCTCTAGCAGAGGAGGGATGAATTCAATATTATCACACTGGTCTGTGATTCTATAATAATAATAACACTGAACTTAATTTCTATAGCACAATTCATGAAATGCAACATAAAGCACTTTATGTAAGAGATAAGAGACAGCACTTTTTAAAGTGTTTGTGTTTCCAGACCACGAGCAGGTGGGCAGCGTGGCCTCGTGCTCCATGTTACATCGATCCAACCTCTTAGCCATAGTTGGAGGAGGAGTCAATCCCAAATTCTCAGAAATATCAGGTGAGTTACATTAAGTCTGTTATTATTATTAATGGATGAGTCTGTCGTAAAACAACACTCACATCACTTGTTGAAAGTAGAGATTTCTATCAATCAAAATATTTAATCACGAATAATCGCAAATTAATCACACATTTTTCATCTGTTCAAAATGAACCTTAAAGAGAGATTTGTCACATATTTAATCCTCTTACCAACATGTTAGTGGACTAATATGTAAATGTATGTATAAATTTATTATTATAAATCAATAACAACACTATTCAATGGCAGATATAGTCCAGAAACCCTCCCAGGTTCTGACTTTAGCATCAACAATCTGCTCCAATCAGAACATGACAAACTGCAGCCCAACAGACAACAACAGCTGTCAGTGTGTCAGAGTGCTGACTTGACTAGGACTTGATCCAGACTGACTGGGACTATCAGAAAGTGGGCATGTCTGTAAAGGGGAGACTGGTGGGGACCCAGAGAACCCATTTACATCCACACATCTGGAGGTCAGAGGTCAACGGACCCCTTTGAACATGGACATGACAGTTTTTCCTCGACAAAATTTAGTGTAAGATTGGAGCGTTTAACCTCCTCCTCCACGTCCTTCCTTGACGTACAATAGACGTTACCAATGGTTTCTTTAGGATTTCTAGTTTACCTGATACCAGGTGAATCTGAACTAACCCGTTAAAACACCAAAGTCACACAGTAACATTTTCAAACTGATGGATGCAGCGGTAGACCAGCAACTCCTGTGTTCTGCAAGGTAAAATCCTGTTTTTGTGAATGGAGTTTGGTGGCTCTGAAGAGAAGAAGAAGAAGAAGAAGATCTACACTTTATTAGTCCCACAATGGGGAAATTAAATTTACACTCTGTTAAACTCATACATGGTACATGCAGACCTGAAACACACATACATGCATTAATGGAGAGGTGTCAGAGTGAGGGGGCTGCTCCTGACAAGCGCCCCGAGCAGTTGGGGGTTTGGTGCCTTGCTCAGGGGCACCTCGGCAGTGCCCAAGAGGTAAACTGGCACCTCTCCAGCTACCAGTTCACACTCAGTTTTTGGTCCATGTCGGGACTTGAACCGGTGACCCTCCGGTTCCCAAGCCAACTCCCTACAGACTAGCTACTGCCGCCCCCAGAGCAGGGATAACAGGCTTGACTGACCAGCGAGGTAAAGCAGCCTGATATCAGTAAAGCACCTGATATATAACTTCTCATTCCAGTGCTGGTCTGGGATGACGCTCGGGAGTCTCGAGACCCCAAAGACAAGCTGGTTCTGGAGTTCACCTTCACCAAACCTGTTCTAGCGGTTCGCATGAGGCGCGACAAGTGAGTTTACTGTTACCGGCAATTTATCCCTGTGCAGCCACGTCAAATACCATAATCATCATTTACGTGTTATGAATATAATTGTTGTCTTTACTTTTTTTTTTTCCAGGATCATCATCGTATTGAAGAACAGGATCTATGTGTACAGTTTTCCAGATAACCCTGTTAAACTGTTTGAGTTTGACACCAGAGACAATCCTAAAGGTAAACAGTCCTTCTCGTGTTCTGTATATTTTCTTCCTCCCGTTCAACATTTCTCATAAAGTTAACTCTTCCAGGTTTGTGTGATTTATGTCCCAGTCTGGAGAAACAGCTGCTGGTGTTTCCAGGTCATAAATGCGGCAGCCTGCAGCTGGTTGTATGTCACAAACACACAGAAACTTCTAAAGAAAATATATATACCAGCTGTTCAACTCTAAGGTAATAAAATATTGTTCTCTTCAGGACTTGTCCAACACCAAGCCTGGTACATCATCAGCCCCTTTTACCATCAACGCCCACCAGAGTGAGATCGCCTGCGTGGCGCTGAACCAGCCCGGCAGCGTGGCAGCGTCAGCCTCTCGCAAAGGAACGCTGATCCGCCTGTTTGACACGACGACCAGAGACAAGCTGGTGGAGCTGCGCAGAGGAACCGACCCGGCCACCCTCTACTGGTACAGCGATGGCTAGTTTACACTGGTGGAAGGAAAATGAAGTGTTTCACCTATGTATTTGGAATAGATTTTTATTGTTATTGTTGTAGTCTGAGTGAGGTGACTTCATATCGATTCCATATCCGTCAACCAAGAAAAACGGTAGCGAGACGAAACGATAAAGTAGAAAATGTTGGAGTGTCAGCATGGATACGACCTACAGGACATTCAGAGTCATCAGTTAACCTGCATGAAACCAGAGAACCTGGAGAAAACCCACACTAACACAGAACACAGAGGAGCCCCAGGCTGGATTACTATCATGATACTCATGTCTCGATATTTTCTTGACCCCTGTGGTCAAATTCAACCACATTTGACCACCTTTGGGTCCTGAGCAATACACCCGCCAGTTATGAAGTGGAGCAGACAGACAGTTATAAAGACAGACTGACAGAAAGAAAGACAGACAGGTCAATATCTATACGGCAGAGTCCAGCTCCAGAAATGTTGGATCCTACATTTCCCATGATGCAACTCAGCATCTTTTGTTTTACTGGTAAACACCGACCTCCATCAGGGTTAAACTTGGAAAAACTTCGCCCAGAGCACCAGGAGACATTAACCAGTAAAACTCACCGTGACCAGAAAGCTGTGTGTTGTCGGTGATGACATTTTCAACAACAACACGGGGGCATGTGGTCAGTGGTTAATTCAAATGTAGCAGCGAGGAAAAGTAAACGAGCCCCAATACAACAACTACATCAGGGAAATAAAATAAACTAAAGAAGAAGCAACAGTCCTGTTAAAAGCAGCATCAGTGTTTGTGTTGAAGTTCAGACTGTGACGATCCGTCTTTGTTTCCTGTTTCCAGCATCAACTTCAGCCACGACTCCTCCTTCCTGTGCGCCTCCAGCGATAAAGGAACAGTCCACATCTTTGCTCTCAAAGACACCAAACTCAACCGTCGCTCTGCGTAAGACCACCTGCTGCTCATCTTTTACCTCCAACCTGCTCTGTAGAGTTTCATTGATTCAGCGTTTGTTTCTCAGGCTGGCGCGTGTTGGAAAGGTGGGCCCTGTGATTGGCCAGTACGTGGACAGCCAGTGGTCGCTGGCCAGCTTCACCGTGCCGGCCGAGTGCGCCTGTATCTGTGCTTTTGGCAAGAACACGTCCAAGAACGTCAACTCGGTCATTGGTGAGGAAACTAAATACACGTCATGTCCCTGTGCTTTCGTTGGTCATATTATTGAGCATGTAAATGATACGGTGAATATTTAATTATGTCTCTGGCTTGCCATAATTTATGTTGAACGGGACCAAATTTGAGACCAAAATAATCAAGAAACATGTTTTATTTAGTGATCTCTAATTTGGTTCTCTTAGAATTGAATCAGAATTATCACCAATATTGTTTTATTTGAAAATCATATCTACTGACCCATCAACCAAACTATAAATCCAGAAAATAATCAGATTCGTTGATAAAGAAAATGATCATTCTAATGTTTTTACACCAAACACAACAGTGATTTCTTTCCTCCATCAAACATGGAAGAAATAACCTTTGTAGCTGCATTGTACATGTTGTGAAGTCCGTCGTGTCTGGGTTCATAACATCACCCGCCAGCGAGCTGGATTCACATCCAGAACCAACTGATCACTACTGAGGTATGAACCCAGGAAAACACACTGAGCTGAGATTTATTATCAATAACCAGATCAGAATGACGCTGAAATAACTCCATCATGATGCTGATCAGTAAACAGTCTGAACTGATGCTTTGTCAGGTCTGTTACCATGACGACAAGCAGACAACTGTTAAAATGCTTGTTTTCTGAATGGAGTCTGGTTGGTCAGAGCCAGGCTCTGCAGCTGCTGCGTCAAATACCACTCGTACTGCATTCGTCAGTGGGCCGCTCGTCAGCGGGCCGATCATCAGTGCTGCCAATCACAGTGCTGAACAGCAGTAAATCTGACTGGTTTGTGCTGCTGCTGCTGTTATTTAACTGGTTTTGTGTCGCCCTGCAGCCATATGTGTGGACGGGACCTTCCATAAGTACGTGTTCACCCCGGATGGAAACTGCAACCGAGAAGCCTTCGACGTGTATCTGGATATATGTGATGATGACGACTTCTGAGGAGTGTTTAAAGGCGCGACGAAGAGGAGGAGGAAACGAACGAACATGACTGGAGTTAATGATCATTGTTCTGTCGTGGAGACTTTATGCTGAGGCCTGTTTTATAATTGTGTCTGTAATCATGTAGCAGTGTGAATATACAGTAAATACAGTTTTCTATGAGTCTGTAATGTGCACCATGAGTCTGAAACAAATACACTGCAACCTTAAAAGCGACAGGATTTGTTGTATTTAGGAGGTTACCTGTTAAAGTCAAACAGAAATTAAAATTCATTTTTGATAAGAAATCAGTATTTACATCCCTACTGTTTGTTTTAACATATCAAACGTGATTACCAAAAAGAAGAAGGTTCATTTATCTTTATCTATTTTAATTACACAAGACAACGTGTTTCTGGAGCAAAGAAGAAGCTTTAAAGAAATAGTCTGACATTTTGTGATCTGCTGTTAGACACTGAAAAAAAATAGAAACACAGCACTTTTGGACAGCATGATTATTGCACAGGTGAGCCTCAGACTGTCACAATAAAAGTCCACTCTGAAATGTGCAGTTTTATCTGAGACATTTACAGCTTTAGTCCCTGAACAGGGTCAGAACCAGTCAGTATCTGGAGTGACCACAACACCTGCTCCTGTCCAATCAGCATCTTGATCTGCCACCTGAGAGGTGGAGAAGTGCTCAGTAACACAGATTCAGACAAATCTGTGGACAATATTTGAGAGAAATCGGCCTTTAGTGGACGTAGAAAAAGTCTGAGATCTTTGACTTCAGCACATAAAAAAATGGGAGAAAAAACAAACTTCACATTTTTGTTCAGTGTAGCAAAGATGATGATCTTATCTGTCCAGCTAGTCATCAGCTAACAGCCGGTCAAGACAAAGACCCCAGAAACCTACCACCAACCTACCACCACCTACCACAAACCTACCACCACCTACCACAAACCTACCACCACCTACCACAAACCTACCGCCACCTACCACAAACCTACCACCACCTACCACCACCTACCACAAACCTACCGCCACCTACCACAAACCTACCACCACCTACCACAAACCTACCGCCACCTACCACAAACCTACCACCACCTACCACAAACCTACCACCACCTACCGCCACCTACCACAAACCTACCGCCACCTACCACAAACCTACCACAAACCTACCGCCACCTACCACAAACCTACCACCACCTACCACAAACCTACCGCCACCTACCACAAACCTACCGCCACCTACCACAAACCTACCGCCACCTACCACAAACCTACCGCCACCTACCACAAACCTACCGCCACCTTTTAAAGCTCAGCAATTAATACATTATATATTATTTACCTTAGATTCTGTAATAGTGTCCTGCAGCCTGTTGCACCAGCTGGACCTTAGTTCTCGTCGCCATCTTGGATTTTGGCCGTCGCCATCTTGGATTTTGCAACCAGAAGTGTCACGAGAGGGTGGAGCTGAGTAAAACCAAACAAGACATTTTTAAACAACCAAAACATTATAATTAACCGAAATGATTCGATGGTTAAAGGGTTAAAGTTCTAAGATGAAGACACAAAGCTCTTAAAGTTTCTTAGCGTCTTATTTTGCTTCGGCGATGAACTGAGAATAAGGACCAGTCTTATTTTGATGCAAAGGTTTGTATAGATGTAGCCCAACATGCAAGAGAAAGCAGCACTTATCAAATTATTAAAGTGCAAAAACTATTTTGTCCCTAAAATCTATGAATAATGATGATAAACAGTTCAAAACAGTTGTGATTATCACTTTGGCCATAATCATGCAGCCCTGCGAGTATATGAAGAACAAGCTGATAAAGCCCAAAATCACAAATCACAAATTTGTTTTACAATCTGAAAATGTCCTATAAAACTGCAAAACATAAAAACAATAAAACACTGCAGCAGTTTGGTGTCACTTCGACTCAACACCCTCAGTGTTCAGAGCCTTTAAAGCTTCCATCAACACACCAGACTTCACCCTAAAAATGAAGAAATGATTATGATAATGTCCAGACTGAATATCACTGACTGGGCAGGAAAGTAAATGTTAATATATGTGGATAAAGACCAGTTAGGAATAATCAGATCTCATCACAGCACTGATTCCTCACTGACTCTAAATGAATCGCAATGTAATTAGAGCACACTGCAGGTTAATTAGCACCTGTAATTACTTAAAAAGCTTGTTAGTTATTAGTCACATTTTATTTTTACATTGAAAGACTTTGCCTATAAAAAAGCAGAGCTGGAGATTATAGAAGTTGAGATGTTTTTCCTGCTAATCTGTAATCCACTAAAATGTCTGAGTCATGTTAACTGTGAAGGTTTGCCTCAGACATTCGTTCACTCAGTAGGGAGCAGTACAGCAGAGTGATTCTGCTTATTAAAAATATACTACATTATTTTTACATTACTTCTTGTCCATGTCAGGGTCCTGTAGACTGAGCAGTGAGGCTGCCACGAGCCACCCATCTCCTGATTCAATACTATCACAACGAAGCATTGCCATTTGATATTATAATTTATTGTGATTCACTATTGTGAAGATTTTTACCACTAAAAAAAAAATTGACATACACTTCTAGGGACTTTAACTTTGTAAAATCTCTAATTTAATCCAGTAAAATGTCTGATTTTCAGCATGTCTGTAGTCAGAGACGTCCTGAAGTCAAATCTATCAGGATCATTGTCAGGAATTATTGATTACAGTTTTTATCCAGCAACCCAGAAATCAAAGAATAAAGACGTTTCCCTCACAGATTAGTGGGATTTTCTTTTTAATCTATCAGGGTCATGTAATGTTTTATACTCTGCTGAATATAATCCATCAGTCTGATTTCCATAGATGGATTCTGTAGATCCAGTTCCCTTTGTTAACACCTTATTTTGAAAAGCGGCCGTAGTCCCAGGTGTCTACTTCCTCTAACTCCTCCAAGGTGGTCTCTAGCTCTCCGTCAGCTCCGTTCTCTTTATCCATCCATGGTCAGCTCCATCGGGGCCGTCTGAATGCATTTAACATAAATGTCAGTATATGGAGCTCTACAGTCGTAGCGTCGGCCCGTCGGACCACGGAGACGAGAGCGACGGCCGGCCGGACCGCACGTTACCGCCGTACGATGACGTTTCCCGTCCGTGACGGAGTTAGCGTGCGGCTTTTTTCACCATGGTGATCTAACTCGGTTAAAAGTGAGCCAGCTTTAAGAAAATCCCTGCTTCACTTATTCATTCCTGCCTAAACCTGTTTATTGTCATTCTGGTGTCACAGCAAACACGCCAAGACGACGGATGATGAGTTTATGCAAAAGACATGAAGTTTTAAAATTAAAAAAACACACAAAAGTTTCCTCACAACAGCTGGAGCCTCCTGCAGAGACGGGCATGTTCACGTCTCAGCCTCCTAACAACTGGAGCTCACCATCTGCTCAGGTAAAACAGGTGCAAGCATTCAAATTAAGTCTGAAGTTTAACTTAACTTTTAAAGTATTTAAATGAGACCGAGTAACACACAGATACACCACCGTCAACCAGAGCCACTAACTGCTTTGTTCAAAAATAAAGATTTTATTTGTTTAAGATTTTATTCGACTAAATGGAAGTTAAAATCATTTCATTCTTCTTTTGGGGTCCAAACTATTTCACATGTAATCAAAGATTTGTGATAATAGTTATTACTGAAGGAAAGAAAAAAAACATCAATATAACAGCTGATTTCTAACTCGTCACTACCTGAATAATTAACTTGCCAGTTGACCTGCAGATGTTCCTCCAGATGTGGCAGCTCCTTTATTAACTGTTGTTAACATGCTGTCGTGCCTCCGCGACCTCCGACCTCACATTTACTCTGATGTGTCCAGCGTTTGCTTTCAGCCTCTCGGTTGACTCACAGCAGTGGTTTACATTCAGCTTTTACAGCCACTTGTCGTTTGTTTAAGTGGGATGATGTTTAAATGTCAGCGCCGATGAATCACTTGTTTCAAAACAAACACAAAAATGCACTTTTAAGAAGCTGTGTGGCCTCCACTGTCATTTTAATAGAAAATATCTGTTGCTATAACCATGGTGAGGTATTTCTAGTGGGAGGAGCTTTAAGTGGAGGCAGAATAATCCTCTGAACATGCTAGCTAACGCTGGCTAGCTAACGCTGGCTAGCTAACGCTGGCTAGCTAACGCTGGCTAGCTAACGCTGGCTAGCTAACGCTGGCTAGCTAACGCTGGCTAGCTAACGCTGGCTAGCTAACGCTGGCTAGCTAACGCTGGCTAGCTAGTGTTGTTGTCTTGTTTTTAACAACGTCTGTATAAAGTCCTAGTTTCTCTCAGTCTGTCCTGTCTCTCTCTCTCAGGATCACCAGAGTTAGTGAAAAAAGTTAACGGTAGTTAGTAAAATAGTAGAAAAATATTAGTAACATATATTTTTGGAAAAAAAAATATTCCAATATATATCCCAAAAATATTACTAAAATAGCAGAAAAGTATTAGTAAAATGTCCATGACATATATTAAAAAAAATACTAAAATATCCTCCCAAAAAATTAAAATATTCCAAACATATTAGTAAAATATCCCTAAAAGTATTAGTAAAATATCCCAAATATATTGGTAAAATATTTTGTGAAATACAGAAAAATGTTGGCAAACTTTCATACAAAGGTTTGCAAAATATCCAACAAAATATCAGTAAATGTATCCCCAAAATGTTTGTATATATCACAAAAATAAAAAAGAATGAGCAGAGAAAAGAAAATTCTAAAATATGAGAAAAATATTATACATTACCATACAATTTTTAAAATATCAAAAAAAATATTCAAATTAAATTTGAGCTCTGTCTTTACTAGCTGCAACATCAATCAGCTTAATGCATCAATAATTATAATACATTTATATAATATTTCTAATATCTTATATGTCAATCAGAGGAAGGCGTTTACTCCACATGGACACAGTGATTTAATCACAGAGCTGACAGAGAGGAGAGACTACTGTAACAGATGAGAGACTACTGTAACAGAGAGGAGAGACTACTGAAACAGAGAGGAGAGACTACTGTAACAGAGAGGAGAGACTACTGTAACAGAGAGGAGAGACTACTGAAACAGAGAGGAGAGACTACTGAAACAGAGAGGAGAGACTACTGTATTACAGAGGAGAGACTACTGTAACAGAGAGGAGAGACTACTGTAACAGAGAGCTGAGACTACTGTAACACAGAGGAGAGACTACTGTAACAGAGAGCTGAGACTACTGTAACAGAGAGGAGAGACTACTGTAACAGAGAGCTGAGACTACTGTAACACAGAGGAGAGACTACTGTAACAGAGAGGAGAGACTACTGAAACAGAGAGGAGACTACTGTAACAGAGAGGAGACTACTGTAACAGAGAGGAGAGACTACTGAAACAGAGAGGAGAGACTACTGAAACAGAGAGAAGAGACTACTGTAACAGAGAGGAGACTACTGTAACAGAGAGGAGAGACTACTGTAACAGAGAGGAGAGACTACTGTAACAGAGAGCTGAGACTACTGTAACAGAGGAATACTACTGTAACAGACAGGTGAGACTACTGTAACAGAGAGGAGAGACAGTTTTATTCTGCAGTTATTGTGAATTTCTCCACTGTGGAACTAATAAAGGAATATCTTATCTTATCTTATTTGTGTTGAAACAAAATCAGGATTTGTGAATCCTCCAGCGCCCTCTGCTGGTCTGATGATGGGACTGCCATCATAACCCTCAGAGGATGATTATTACAGCTCATCCTGAGAGGAACATGAATGAAGCCGGCAGACTCTGCTGCCTCTCAGAGGTTGAAGCAGCTTCACTTTCACAGCGAGCGTTTAATGCTTAGAGTCCATTTTAATAACAATAATGATGTAAATGTTAAAAGAATGCACGAGTAAAGCAATGATGAGAGCTCCTGGAGAATGAACTGGACCTCGGTAATGAAGTGTGATGAATTCATTGAGACTTACACTTCTTCATCTCTGATGTCCTTCGGTCATAAACGGCCAGAAATCCACTCAGAAAGCAGAGACGCTCCTCGGAACTGCAGAACTCGCCTGAGAAAAGTCACATTTTGAAGTTTTCTTCAGTATCACAGTACTCCAGTGATAGTTGTGTGTACATCCAGGAGTCCACTGCAGACAGGAACTACTAACAGATCATTCGGCAAACTTTTAATGGACACACTTTGACTAAATGGGAACAAATGGAGGCTAAAAATAGCTGGAGCCCACCGCTAACTGACTGACGCATGGCTACATTTAGTGATGGGACGAGCGACACTGGTGCATCAGCACTGTGCCGAGAGCTCAAGAGGGAAACCTCGTATCGGTGCGTGTATTGCTTTCAGAAAGAATCACGTGACCGATACAGGAACTGTATCGTTTGGATGTGCCGCGCCAAAGTGTGTTTATAAGGAAACAAACTGTATCAACATGTCGTGGGTTTGTCGGATGGAGTTTTGCTTGATCATGGATCGTTCTAGGAAGTTTTCCCCGGTGTGGAATAATTTTGATCTCGTGACGCCAAACAAGGTAAATCTTTTTCTCCTTTGAGCACTGTTTACTGTTATATACTATTTTTTATGGTGGCGCATTGCACTCAGTTTATCAAGTTAAAGAGCCTTACAGTTGCTTTATTCATGGTATCATGTAATTATGAGATCCTGATCTCGTAATCATGAGATAGGGTGTCTATTTTTTTAACAAGTGAATGCAATGTTCTGGTAAGAGGTTTGAATTGTTTTCAGATAAATTAACTTTTTATGTTATTGTAGGTGAAGTGTCGGCTCTGCTCCACAGAGCTATCTTATATCAATAAGAGCACTTCATCAATGCTGAGGCATTATAGAGCTCGCCATGGTAATGAAGAATTGGCAGATACTCGTGAGAGTACCCCAGGTATGTAAAAATTCTCTCTAAAAATTGTGCTAAAAAACAACAATAAAATAAACATGCATGCAAACAGACAGGCTCCAGGCCTGGTATCGAACCTCCAGCCCTCTTGCTGTGAGGCGACAGTGCTAACCACTGCACCACCATGTCGTCTTATGTCTATTTGATATTGTTTGTAAAAATTACAGTCCTTTTATAAAGCTTTTGTCAAAATATTTCCTTTTGGCTTGCAGTTCCTAACAAGCAAGCAGTGGATGAGGCAGTGGTCAATATGATCATCAAAGACTGTCAGCCACTCAGCTTTGTTGAAAATGAGGGATTCAGGGAGCTCCTGAAGCTTATTGAACCCTCGTATGCTCTACCAAGCAGGAAGGTATGTTTAAGAATTTTTATTATATGTTTGTACTAACTATATAACTATATTTTATTGGTGTAACAGTATTTGTATGGTTATTTTCAGACCATCAAGGACTTGGTGAGCCAGAGATATGAGGAGGAAAAGGAGAAAACCAAAAAGGACCTCCAGCGTGCAGTTGCTGTTACTTTAATTTCTTTACCTGCAATGATTTTATAACTACTGCAGGGGTCACTATTGGTGACCAACACAGTATCAATACAGTGCCGACACAGTTTGTTTAGTGTGTCAATACGCTCCTTGAGGTATCATCGTCCCATCACTAGCTACATTCCACTTCCTGTTCACGGCCCCAAAGCATTGTGGGAACTGTAGTTAAAAAACAAACAACGCATGATCATCCTCACAAAAAGAAGACAGAAATCTGATCAGTAACATATAACCCATTAATATTGATGCTGCTGATATGAAGACGATGATCAACCTGTCTGGCGTTATGAGAATTAATGTGAGGATTCAGTTTGAAGAAGTTAAAGGTGTGAGACAGAAACTGGCCTCTCTCGTCTGCCAGATCTTGAACTCCTTTGTGGTGCTGTTTAAAGGGGGCTGAGGGTGCTGCTCTTCCCGTACAGAGCTGCTCAGACTGCGCGGTGAGCCGAGCCACCTGCGGAGGTACCTGCTGTCGGAAGTAGCAGGAAATGAAACTACTCCAGTAAAGTACCCTGAATTCAGTACAGTACTAAAGTACTACATGTACTGAGTTACATTCCACCTCTGTTGACGACTTAAATCTCATGTGTTTCTTTGTTTCTCTCCTGACCTCCAGGTGGCGACTTTCTTTCATTTTAAACTGAAAAACCAGACCGGAAGTACCTGGAGCAGGAAGTGTAGTTGTCTCAGGCTGGCGGCGGAATCGTTGTTTCGTTAGCTGACGAGCATTTTTGTCTGTTTTGAGGCGGCAGAGCTCCAGGTGAAGCCGTACACACTCAGGTGAACCCACCGGGCTAGCTCTGATGCTAACCAGCTAATTAGCCGCTGTTAGCTTCGGCCCGCTGCCGTGTGGCTAGCTGCTAGCGTTAGCCTTAGCTCCTTACCTTAACCTTAACCTTAGAGTGCTGCTGTTCTCTGGTTGAACTTCAGCTCCTTTGTGTTTTAGTCCAGTTTGAGGAGTTTCACAGTTTGTCTCAGTCGCTTTGCCTCGTTTTTAGAGTCATCCTCAACATTTAGAAACAGGAAGGTCCAGACCTGAACCCGCGAAGAGTCTCTTTAACCAGATCACACACGTTTAGGCTTTTCTCTGTGATCTCTGACCGTTTCCATGGAAACCAGAGCTGCAGCTGTTTTCAGGCTGACATGGAGCATGTTATCGGAGTAAAACCAGAGGAGACAGCAGGACCTGAATATCTCCGTGTGATCTGTAGTGAGTCCAGGACTACAGAGTCCAACAGTCAGAGTGGAGACCTGCTGGATCCCAGAGACCAGGACCAGGAGCCCGTTTCAGAAAGCAGCTTCAACAAACTGTGAGATGGAGAAGTTTTCAGTTCCAGAACAGCTGATCAGAGTTTGTTCGATCAAATGTGAGGATGAAAACAGCCATGATCAATGGAGCTGTGAGACTCCGATTCACCATGGCAACAGGTAAATAAGTCCACGTAGAGATATTAATGCATGGAGATGCTGACTGAGCACATTTCTCTTTAAAAAAGTCCCAGCAGGGAAAAGTGTCAATAACACAATATAGTTGAATTGTTGTCCATGAATTCATCTTTTAGCAGACTGACATTTCCTGAATGGAGGATAAAGTGGTGAATGAGACTGTGTGTTAGACTGTAGCCTCCATTACATTTAAATAGATTTATTCAGCTTTAATGAGACTGTGTGTTAGACTGTAGCCTCCATTACATTTAAATAGATTTATTCAGCTTTAATGAGACTGTGTGTTAGACTGTAGCCTCCATTACATTTAAATAGATTTATTCAGCTTTAATGAGACTGTGTGTTAGACTGTAGCCTCCATTACATTTAAATAGATTTATTCAGCTTTAATGAGACTGTGTGTTAGACTGTAGCCTCCATTACATTTAAATAGATTTATTCAGCTTTAATGAGACTGTGTGTTAGACTGTAGCCTCCATTACATTTAAATAGATTTATTCAGCTTTAATGAGACTGTGTGTTAGACTGTAGCCTCCATTACATTTAAATAGATTTATTCAGCTTTAATGTGACTGTGTGTTAGACTGTAGCCTCCATTACATTTAAATAGATTTATTCAGCTTTAATGAGACTGTGTGTTAGACTGTAGCCTCCATTACATTTAAATAGATTTATTCAGCTTTAATGAGACTGTGTGTTAGACTGTAGCCTCCATTACATTTAAATAGATTTATTCAGCTTTAATGAGACTGTGTGTTAGACTGTAGCCTCCATTACATTTAAATAGATTTATTCAGCTTTAATGAGACTGTGTGTTAGACTGTAGCCTCCATTACATTTAAATAGATTTATTCAGCTTTAATGAGACTGTGTGTTAGACTGTAGCCTCCATTACATTTAAATAGATTTATGCTGATGATGCTGTGATATTTGAATGTTCAGAGAAATGACTGACAGCACATAACAGAGTAACTTCAGACAGTCCTGAGGACCAAACTAACATCTGACACACAGTAAACCTTTGATACGGACTGAATGAATGAGGGAATAAAACACAAATGAAAAAAACTAACTTTCTGAAACAGAGACCAGGACCAGAAGGACTACAAGACTGACATGGACGAGGACCAGCAGAACCCGGACCAGCGAAGCAACCAGGTCCCCAGAAGACCAGCAGCAGGCTCGTCCTCTGATAGCGCCGATGTTCAGGTCAGTGTTTAGGACTTCATGTCTTCATAAGGACACTAAAGACTGGAGGAAGAGTCAATAACTGAATAAATTACTGTTTAAACGAGACAAAACTGATTATTCTGAGTGAGTCTGAGTAACGTGACGTCATATCTCTTTAAAAACAAAGCCGAAGGTAGAAAGCAGGAAACGGTGGAGGGTCGGCATGGACACGACCTGCAGCCTCACCAGTGTTTTCTCTATATGCGAGCAGCAACACCGGCGCTGCTGAATGCTTTATGAGAGGAGAGAGCTCCGGTAGTCCGCTGATGAGAGGACAGGACACGTGCTTCCATGAAAACATGGGTGCATCTTAAGCTTTACATGTGATGAAGGGTAAGGTAAGTCATGGAGGCAGCATTCAGTCTCTTGGAGATAATCATTGATTATTATTCAGATCAAAGTGCGAGGGATTCAATCTGACAGGTACGCAGGCCTCGTTCTCGGGGTAGATTAGGACCTCTGAGTCATCCAAAACTTCATAGTTGCTTGAGTTGCAATAACAACGAGGACAACTGTCCCCCCTTTGCAAAGAGGACAGTGTTCGGTCACGGTGAGGCCACGAACTATGCACAGTGTACTATTTGACCGTGCCCATCCAGGATGGTGTGCTGTAGCTTCCCAGTCCGCTGGTTGATAAAGTCTACTCGCTCTGCCACAACATGCTGTCAGTGTCGAAGTTCTTCAGTGTGAGTGAAGGAGACATAAAGCTGGAAGCCGTGGAGGAACCTTATTCAGTAACGTAAACGCCGGGAAGAAAATGCCGTTTTATTTTTCTGACTTGCTGCTTTGTTTTCACTGCAGTTTCTCTCTTCGTTCACTCTACATCTCGCTCGACCATCGCTGCTCTCTTTCTCTCTCCCTCGCTCGTTGAGCTGATGAGGGGGAGGAGCCACCTCTGAATGCCTTGTCTACAGACAGCAACTGGCAGCGGGGACATATACTGCCTTTTCAGAACAACTACTACTATTTGAATTCACTCCCATGATGCTGCTCAGTGATCACCGTGACCGGCTTGTCTGCTGACAGCATGAAGCGACACACTGCAGCTCTGTTTTGGTGCTTATGGTCCGTTCACAGTTTACGAGTGTTGGCGAGAAACTTGAATAACTACAGTTGTTTAAAGAGGATGTTTTCACAGCAATATAAAATGGGTATTAGAGAGAGAAATATGTCCAGTTTAACTTCCTCTAAGCAGCGTGTAAAATATAATTAAGACTGCTAATTCCAAGACTGTTGTCAATAAAAAGAAATATTTTCTTTTTTTATATATTTCCTAATCATTTGAATAGTGTTTTTCATTGTAATATATACACAGTGATGACAGACTTAATAAAAAAAGGTCTAATCTGTGCAGATGAGTGGCAGATATCCTATCTACTATAACCGATAAGTAATACATGTCAAGGGGGCGTCTGTGGTGATCAGTCAAATCTGGTCTGTCTCAGGTGGTAGTGCATTAGTCAAACTGGAACACTGGGGGTTATGTTCCACTGACAAGCTCTAAATGTTCTTTATGGTTCCCGATAGATCGTTCCACCATGGCATCTAACTGACTCTCGGTCTCTGTATGTCTGTTGCTATAGAAACGGGGAGGACGAAATGGACTGATTCATCAGAGAGTTCACACCAGAGAGAAACTACACAGCTGTGACGAGTGTGGGAAAACTTTTGGTTTGCGGCGTGACCTCACAGTCCACCAATGCATTCACACTGGAGAGAAACCCTACAGCTGTGATGAATGTGGGGCAGCTTTCCTACAGCGGAGTCACCTGAAAAGACACCAACGCATTCACACTGGAGAGAAACCCTACAGCTGTGATGAATGTGGGGCAGCTTTCCTACAGCGGAGTCACCTGAAAAGACATCTCCGTGTTCACACTGGAGAGAAACCCTACCGCTGTGATGACTGTGGGGCAGCTTTCCAACAACAGAGTAATCTAAAAACACATCAACGCATTCACACTGGAGAGAAACCATATAGCTGTGATGAGTGCGGCGCAGGTTTCCTTCTGCAGAGTAATCTAAACACACATGAACGCATTCACACTGGAGAGAAACCATATAGTTGTGATGAATGTGGGGCAGCTTTCATTACATTAAGTGATCTGACAAAGCATAAAGATAATCATACAGGAGAAAAACCCCACAGCTGTGGTGAATGTGGGGCAGGTTTCCTACAGCTGAGCAACTTAAAAACACATCAACGCATTCACACTGGAGAGAAACCCTTCAACTGCGATGAATGTGGGGCAGCCTTTGATCAATCAGGTGATCTGAAAAAGCATCAACGCAGTCATACTGAAGAGAAACCCTGCCGTTGTAATGAATGTGGGGCAGCTTTCACCACATTAGGCAGCTTGAAAAGACATCATCGCATTCACACTGGAGAGAAACCCTACTGCTGTGATGAATGCGGGGCAGCATTTCGGAGCCAGAGTAATCTAAAATATCATCAAGACATTCACACTGGAGAAAAACCCTATAGCTGCGATGTATGTAAGTCAGCTTTTCGACGCCAGAGTCACCTCAAAGCTCATCAATCTAGTCACACTGGAGAGAAACCCTACAGCTGTGATAAGTGCGAGGCAGCTTTCCTACAACAGAGTCACTTGAAAAGACATCAACGTATTCACACTGGAGAGAAACTATATCGTTGTGATCAATGTGGTAAAACTTTTTCTCAGTGTAGTCATTTTAAACATCACCAGCGCATTCACACTGAAGAGAAACCTTACAGTTGTGACCAGTGTGACAAAACGTTTTCTCGGTTTGATAACCTGAAAGTCCACAAACGCATTCACAGTGGAGAGAAACCGTACCAGTGTGATCAATGTGGGAAAACTTTTTCTGTTTGTAGGTCCTTTAAAACACACCAACTCATTCACAGTGGAGAGAAACCATACCGGTGTGAACAATGTGGGAAAACCTTTTATGAGCATAAATCCCTTAAAATCCACCAACGCATTCACAGTGGGGAGAGACCATACTGGTGTGACCAATGTGGGAAAACTTTTTATGACTGTAGTTCCCTTAAAACTCACCAACGCATTCACACTGGAGAAAAAACATACTGTTGTGACCAATGTAGTAAAACTTTTTTTCGGTCTGGAAACCTTAAAGCCCATCAACGCATTCACACTGGAGAGAAACCGTACTGGTGTGACCAATGTGGGAAATGTTTTTCTCGGTCTGGTAGCCTTAAAACCCACCAATGCATTTAACACGGCATCATCGTGAACATTTTTCTGACCTAGCTAGCTGTTTCTTCCTGCCTCCTCCTCAGGCTCTGATAGCTGTGTTGTTATATTCTGAGCTTCCCGCCACACTGAAGTCTGACCAACGGTGAAGTCACGTTGTAAACAGCATCTGAAGTATGTCAACAAATCTGATCTAGCTTTAATACTTGAGGAGACAGATCCAGAAGAAACCGCCAGGGGGGAAACTATGGTGCTTGGCGGAGGTCTGCGCTCTCTGAGTGCTTTTCTAGTTTGTCATGTATCTTAGTAGTAAACTAAAGCTGGTAGTAGGCTCTGTAGTGTGAGTTCTTCAGTCTTTCTAAACTTCACTTAGGAATCTGATTGATTTTATTGATCTGTCAGATTGTCTCCAGTCAGATATTAATGAGTTTCTATGGAGACTCTGCTGTTGTCAACATTACTGTTGCTGCTCTAGAAACAACATGTGTCCTAGTTGTATTTAAATATTAAATTAATAATCTGATTCTGACTTTAAACCAACCAGGCTGACATCAGTACAGCTAATATGAACACTTCAATATTTGGTTATTTATCACAAGTCATATCATCACCTCAGTATTGATCAGTGTTATTGCTCATATGGTGCTGGTCTAGTTTATGTTACTGCTGTTTAAAAAGCTCTAGTGCTGGCTGACCTTTTATTGATGATTAGTTTTTATTTATTGATTCTTTTAGTCATTTTTCTTTTAGATCAGAAGTCCAGCGATCAGATGTGACGATGAAGAAGAGTTTGGTTCCAGATGTTAGTCTACAAACAGCTGTTGACTTATTTTGCCAAATATGAAAAGCATGTTTAAACTGATGTTGGAAATCGGCCTCCTGCTGGACCATAAATGTCTGAACAGAACTTTACAGAATTTTATCAACTTGTCGGAGATTTATCTTACGAGACCGAACGGCTTTTTCCACAACTCTCCGTCCCTGTTGATCTGAGACTCCATGCTGCCCATCTCACCGACACCGTCACAACCAAAGTGAAGAAAACTACTTTGGAGCTCGCCGTCATTCCGGGTGGATTAACTACAGAACTCCAACCGCTAGATATCGGTGTCGACAGGTCGTTCAGAGTTAAACTGAGAGCTGCGTGGGAGCGTTGGATGACAGAAGGCCAACACACATTCACCAAGACAGGGAGGCAACGCCGGGCCAGTTCCTCCACTATCTCGAGACGAGAGCGCCTGATGTATGAAAACAGACACATTCATTGATAGTGCGCCTTATAATCCGGTGCACCTTATGGTGTGAAAAATACGGTAAACATATGATCTATAAACATAAAACCAATAAACATTATGTATCACTTTCCATTAGTCCTTCATATTAACGTCCTGCTTTGTTTTGTTTTTAAGGAAGTTAGTTAGGAAGGTGTTAGTTTAGTTTAGTCAGGAGATAAACTGACATGTTGTTGGAACAAGAAACATTTCATGTCTAAATCAATCATTTGGTTTGTAGTAATAACATAAAAAACTGCAGTTTGAACGTGAAAACAAGAACCACTAACAATGATGTAATAATGATGTTGTCATAGCAACAAGCTGTTTCCTCAAGTCATTTGTGTGAATAATATTTGGCCACTAAAATCTCATTATTCAGAATGAATTCATGTGTTTTTATTGTGTATTAAGACTTTTGCTGAAATGTAAAGTTGCTGACTCGTCGTTCCAGCCTCAGGTAAAGGGACACTGTGACCTTCGACCTCTGCGGGAGATACCGCATCACCCACCGAATGCGATGCAAACAGGTGTTACCGTGGAAACGAAGAATGAACATACAATATGTAGGAAGTTTATGATTTAAAGGGGCAAATTATAACTTATTATTGTGTCTGTGAATGTTCTCATTCATCCAGGTCATATTCATTCTGGCAACAACTGAATCGAAGGCAACTGGACTTAGACCAAAGGGGCCCCTTTGGTTGGTAATACACCACATTCAAAGCTCTCAGGAGTTTGTGGGAAAAATCAGAGGTCTAAGAATAGACCCGGATGAAACCATGGTCTCATATGATGTTACATCCTTATTCACTTGCATCCCCACCATGGAGGCAGTGGAAACGATGAGACATCATTTAAAGCAGGACCAAACCTTACATGGCAGAACTAATCTCAACCCAGACCAGATCTGTCAGCTACTGGATTTGTGCCTCAACACCACATATTTCCAGTTTAACAATACCTTTTACAGACAGAAACATGGCTGTGCCATGGACTCACCGGTATCCCCCATTGTGGCAAATCTCTACATGGAAAAGGTAGAACAGAAGGCACTGGACTCATACAAGGGAACATCACCAAGCCATTGGTTCAGGTATGTGGATGACACATGGGTGAAAATCACAACCCAAGAGGTCCAGGCTTTCACAGAGCACATCAACTCAGTGGATAAGAACATCAAGTTCACTAGAGAGGATGTTAAAGACAACCACTTACCATTCTTGGACTGTGATGTTCACTTGGATGAGGACAGGAGCCTCCACATTGGGGTGTATAGGAAACCCACTCAGACAGACCAATACCTTCTCTTTGACTCACACCACCCTCTGGAGCACAAACTAGGCGTTATCAGAACCCTACAACAAGGGCTGATAATGTACCAACCACCACACAGGCCCAAGCAAAAGAGCACAAACATTAGAGGGGAGCTCTGAAAACTTGTGTCTATCCAAACTGGACCTTCGACAGAGTAACACGCTCTAAGAAGACCACCAACGCAGAGGGAGCCCAGGACAGAAACAAATGCAGGAACATAGTCATTCCCTATGTGTCCGGGGTATCAGAAAAACTCAGAAGAGTTTTTAACAAACACCGAATCCCAGTGTGTTTCAAACCCGGCAACACCCTCAGGCAGAAACTGGTTCACCCCAAAGACAGGCTACCACACTCACAGAAAAGCAACCTGGAATATGCTGTCCAATGCAGCGAGGAATGCCAGGACCTCTACACTGGTGAAACCAAACAACCCTTAAACAAGCGCATGGCCCAACATAGAAGGGCCAACTCCTCAGGTCCAGATTCAGCTGTCTATTTACATCTTAAGGAAAAGGCCCACTCCTTAGAGGACAGCAATGTTAAAATCTTGGACAGAGAGGACAGATGGTTTGAAAGAGGAGTAAAGGAAGCCATCTATGTTAAAGAGGAAAAACCATCTTTAAACAGAGGAGGGGGTCTCAGACACCACCTATCCCCCATCTACAATGCTGCACTTTCAGATATACCTAAAAGACTCAATATCACAGGCAGCCAGAAACTAACCTCAAGTGTCCCTAACGAACACAACGACTGTCGTCCACTGGCAACACACATGATGCCTAACGACTGTTGTCGTTGGCCCCATTGAATCCTTAACGACTGTCGTTCACTAGTGGGACTCACACTGAAACTCCACTAACGAACTATTGTCTTAGGAGAATAAGGGGCGGACACTTCCACAGAGGTTAAAAACCTGGGTCTAACTCCACTGTTTGTCAGACTAGTGGGGACTAGACATCAGACTAGTGGGGGGGGACTAGTCAGACTAGTGGGGACTAGTCAGACTAGTGGGGACTAGTCAGACTAGTGGGGACTAGTCAGACTAGTGGGGACTAGTCAGACTAGTGGGGACTAGTCAGACTGTAGGTTGCTTAGCTAATTAGCTTAGCTTGTGCTACCTCTTCAAACTCGCGGGCTGAAATATGACAGTGACAGTCAACGAAGCCAAACCCCATTAAACACAACCTAACAATAAAAAGAGCTGGGAGCGAAAACTACTCTGAAAAACTGCGATATTCACCCGTTTCTGTCCTTGTAAGCGTCAGCTGCCGGGCGGAACTCTCCTGGACGCTGAGTGTTCCTCCGGGGGAAATGTCGGCAGGCGGACCAGGAAAAGAGGAATTTCCGGTCTGCGTCTCAAAAATACGTAAACAATGTTGGCGGGAAAGATGCCTGTAGAGAGCAAAACTTGAAACAGAGATTAACCGAATCAGGAGTAAAGAGTACAAGTAACGAGGAAGTAACGAGTAATCGAGCCGATGAATCAATATAAAGAGATTTTAAAGACAGCTGTGGACGGACAGCCGGATCCTGTCCGACTGAGCTGTTTGTGCAGAACTGCATAGACAAAGGTTGCATTTTAAGATTTTCGTGCACACCGCCAAGTACACGCACGTACTAGGTTCAAATCTGCGACCAATTCAGAACCGAACCGATGCTGTGGTCAGTTCGTCTTGCATATAATCCACCTGCTGAGTCCTCCTTCCCACAAATTCTTCCCTTGTACACAAAGAGCATCATAAATCATGCACTGCACAGAATAGACTCCAGATTAAAGGGCACGTCCACACAAGTAGAAGTACTTATTCCATGTAACTCCACCTGACAAACATTAAACAACATTAAATAACTGTCTGCAAATGACTGCAACAATTTCAGCGTAACTCAATGCTTTTATTGTGGAAAAAGAAATGAACAGTGACAGTTGATCACTTTTCATTGTAACTCTGCCAGTCCTGTGGAGCTTTATTCCCATTCCACATGGAATATCAAAATATCCCAAACATATTAGTAAATAAGCAGAAAAACAGTAAATATCCCCAAAATTGCCACTGAAAATATTAGCAAAGTATCAAAGTAAAATATCCCCTAAAATATTAGCAAATATCAGAACAATATTAATAAATGATCAGACAAAAATGTAAAATATCTAAAACGTATTCGTAAAATATGAGAAAAAATTATACATTATCAGACATTCATTTGTAAAATATCCCAAAAATATTACAATTAAAATTAAGTTCTGCCTTTCCAAGCTGCAACATTAAAGTGCTGAACACAGTTAACATATCAATAATTATAATACATTTATATAATATTTCTAATATCTTCTATGTCGGTCAGAGGAAGGCATTTACTCCACACGGAGGCTGGACAAATACAGTGATTTAATCACAGAGCTGACAGAGAGGGAGACTACTGTAACAGAGCTGAGACTACTGTAACAGAGAGGAGAGACTACTGTAACAGAGCTGAGACTACTGTAACAGAGAGGAGAGACGACTGTAACAGAGAGGAGAGACTACTGTAACAGAGAGAAGAGACTACTGTAACAGAGAGGAGAGACGACTGTAACAGAGAGGAGAGACTACTGTAACAGAGAGGAGAGACGACTGTAACAGAGAGGAGAGACTACTGTAACAGAGAGAAGAGACTACTGTAACAGAGGAGAGACTACTGTAACAGAGAGGAGAGACTACTGTAACAGAGCTGAGACTACTGTAACAGAGAGAAGAGACTACTGTAACAGAGCTGAGACTACTGTAACAGAGGGAGAGACTACTGTAACAGAGAGGAGAGACTACTGTAACAGAGAGGAGAGACTACTGTAACAGAGAGAAGAGACTACTGTAACAGAGCTGAGACTACTGTAACAGAGAGGAGAGACTACTGTAACAGAGCTGAGACTACTGTAACAGAGGAGAGACTACTGTAACAGAGGAGAGACTACTGTAACAGAGGAGAGACTACTGTAACAGAGAGAAGAGACTACTGTAACAGAGCTGAGACTACTGTAACAGAGAGGAGAGACTACTGTAACAGAGGAGAGACTACTGTAACAGAGCTGAGACTACTGTAACAGAGAGAAGAGACTACTGTAACAGAGCTGAGACTACTGTAACAGAGAGGAGAGACTACTGTAACAGAGCTGAGACTACTGTAACAGAGAGGAGCGACTACTGTAACAGAGAGGAGAGACTACTGTAACAGAACTGAGACTACTGTAACAGAGAGGAGAGACTACTGTAACAGAGAGGAGAGACTACTGTAACAGAGCTGAGACTACTGTAACAGAGCTGAGACTACTGTAACAGAGAGGAGAGACTACTGTAACAGAGCTGAGACTACTGTAACAGAGAGGAGAGACTACTGTAACAGAGAGGAGAGACTACTGTAACAGAGCTGAGACTACTGTAACAGAAAGGAGAGACTACTGTAACAGAGCTGAGACTACTGTAACAGAGAGGAGAGACTACTGTAACAGAGAGAAGAGACTACTGTAACAGAGAGGAGAGACTACTGTAACAGAGAGAAGAGACTACTGTAACAGAGAGAAGAGATGGTTTTATTCTGCAGTTATTTGTGTTGAAACAAAATCAGGAGAAAAAAACAACAGATTTGTGAATCCTCCAGCGCCCTCTGCTGGTCTGATGATGGGACTGCCATCATAACCCTCAGAGGATGATTATTACATCTCATCCTGAGAGGAACATGAATGAAGTTGAAATAAAACCTGTCGACACCTCAGTTCCTCTGAAACCACCTCTGAGAGCCGGCAGACTCTGCTGCCTCTCAGAGGCTGAAGCAGCTTCACTTTCACAGCAAGATTTTTTTATTTTACTGAGGAAAACCTGTCCTGTCCATCTTCAGAGGGGTCCCTTGGCCTCTGACCTACATATGTGTGAATGTAAATGGGTTCTATGGGTACCCACCAGTCTCCCTCTTTATGATAATCACAGTCAGTATAAAGGTGTTATTGTCTCCTATTCTAAATAGTGTATCTGAATATTTCTGCATACTGGGTCCCTAAACAGTGTTGAACCCCATAAACTGGGTCTCAGTGTAAAGCTGAGACTCTGGTGGATCCAGTGAGTCCAACTGGATTCATGTGTGATGATGTTAGTCCCCATAGGAGCCATTTCATTGATCATTGTATAAAATGACCTGTGGTGACCTCTAGGACAATATACTACTACTACTACTACTACTACAGAGGATGGGGTCTTTCCTCGCTACACTGATTATCAGGGGGTTTCTGAGACCTTTACACAACAGTAGTGATCAACATCCAATGGAAAATGCAGAAATCTCTAAATGTGAGAAGTTTTTGATCCCAAATCCCAGCATGTCTTCTTCTATGGTGTTCCTCAAGGTCTTGGTGTCTTAATGTGGTATTTTGGAGGGATTATTGATAATTTTTATCAATTCTCCAGTGGTGAAAATGGTTCAATTTAGCACCAAATCTGTGTAACAAATCGTATTAATCCAAAAATTACTGCAGCAACTTATGAGACCTAGTAGATCATGAGGATGGACATCAGTTACTAACATCATGTTAGAAACCCTGAGACACTGCAACCACTGGACTCAGAGCTGAGCTGTTCAGATTAATCTTCAGGTTCCAGCTTGAAGATGACGTTCACCACTTCTGTGAGACATCTACTGTTGACCTGCTGTCTCCCCCTAAAGACCCCCTGGACCCCCTAAAGAGACTAAAACTGATCTATTGTGGCTCTCAGAGGTTATAAAATAAAAACAGGCAATATCATCACACAGTTTAAGCTGCCAGATCCTCAAAGTTCCTTTTCAATCCTCACAGTCTCAACCTGTTTTTCTTGAGACGCTGAAGCCTCCAGAGGAGGATGAGAGGATGACGCTAGACCTGAATCATCAGGCTTCACTGGGAAACGGGTGGACCAAACATCTCCATGGTCTCCAGAACAAGCGTCAGGTGATCCAGAAACGAGTTCACAGACACTCTAAGGATTCGGGCTTCGTCTGCACTCCACCTCCTGAAACACAAGAAGAAGTTAAAGGTGGGCACTGTAGTGGTCACATCAAGGCTGAGGAGGTGTGACGGTGTTTTCCTCACACAGACAGCGTGCTGCCAGTCACTGTGAGCCGTTTGCTGATGCCACCCTTCCTCGGCTCGCGGTCCGGCGACAGAGAGCGCAGAGCAATGGCGGCCTCACGAGACGACGGGAAGGGAACATCCAGAGAGCTGCAAGAGGGTCAAGGAAGACCAGAGGAGCTCACTGATGTCTGGACCCAAGTCTCAACCCAAAAACAGACAAAATACTGACGCACTGCATCTAGAGGTCATCTTCATTGCTTTCAGTACATATACTAAGTAACACACTTCAGTACAATTCTGAAGTACTAGTATTTCCAATTTTCTTTGGAATTGTTTGACTCCACTACATTTATCTGACTACTTTAGTTGCTTTACGGGTTATTAATTCTAAATACCTTATAATCAAGTCATAAGGTATGTGATATTAGATTAAGATGAAACTTTATCGATCCCCGGGGTAAATTACTAGCAGTATGCAAAGTAATTAAAATGAAGTGATAAACAAAAATACCATCAACATATTAAACATACAAAATATCCCAAAAAACAAGAGAAAATATCCCCAAAAATACTATTAAATACCCCACTAAATATGTGTAAAATATCCCATAAAATATTAATAAATCACAAAAATATTGAAGTATCCAAAAAAATGTTAGTAAAACAGCAAAAAAATATTAGCTGTATCAGACAAAATTTATAATATTCAAAAAATTGTAATAAAATGGCAGAAAATATTAATAAATGATCACACATAAATAATAAATATCCAAAAGTTATTAGTAAAATATTAGACAAATATGAAAACAAATCTCCTGCTAACGGGCTAATGCTACATGTTTCTCCTGCTAACGGGCTAATGCTACATGTTTCTCCTGCTAACGGGCTAATGCTACATGTTTCTCCAGCTAACGGGCTAATGCTACATGTTTCTCCTGCTAACGGGCTAATGCTACATGTTTCTCCTGCTAACGGGCTAATGCTACATGTTTCTCCTGCTAACGGGCTAATGCTACATGTTTCTCCTGCTAACGGGCTAATGCTACATGTTTCTCCTGCTAACGGGCTAATGCTACATGTTTCTCCAGCTAACGGGCTAATGCTACATGTTTCTCCTGCTAACGGGCTAATGCTACATGCTATCGGGGCGCTTCTCGTTAATAAATATCAGAACAGGACTTTATAACACAAACAGGACCGGAAGGTAAATATCTGGCGCTCATGTCAAAGGATACAACTCTAACTTGTCCGTGTCGTGGTTTCTTTCTCCGTCTGTCGCCGCCATCGGGCTTGTTGTGTTGAAGTAAAGAACGTTTCCGGTGAAGAAGAAGCACTTCCGGGTCGAAATTTCACGACAATGCTGACGCGCTGCTGCACCGAGCGGTAGAAACCGGTACTACACCTGTCTCACAGTAAAAACTGACACGGCTGATGATACACCATTAAATACTAAAAAACATGGAATAATATTAGCAAAACATTATAAAGACAGCCACGGACATATTTTCAGTATTTAAGATACATACTTTCAGTATGAACTATGACTTACGATAAGTTCATTGGTGGAAAAAATATTCAGATATTTTTACAATTATAAATATAAATTAAAGCTGCAAGCAGGGATGAACGGGCCCTCGCACCTTCCCGTGCGTCGGCGGTACTGGCGCTTTCTGTGTCCACCAGGTGGCGCTACAGATCACACACTAAACATGCATTGTGGTTGTCATAATAAGTGTAGATCACAGTGTAAATTTCATATGAATCTGGTGATTGTTGTCACATAAGGCTGATTTCCTGTTACCACTAGGTGGCGCTATGACTGCGAGCCAAAATTTGTATGTAGCTGTCATCAGATGTGGACGTTTATCAGGTATGATAAATTTGGAGCAGATTGGTTAATGTATGACAAAGTTACAGCAACTTCTGCGGTATATGAAATCATTAAAATTAGCTCTATCTTTACCAGCTGCAACATTAATATGACGAGTGCATCAATAAATTATAGATAGATGAATAAATAAAATATCCAAACATCATTTTAATATCATCCAAATATCAGTAAAATACATGCAAATACCAGTAAAATATCCAAAATAATATCAGTAAAATATCTACAATAATATAAGTAAAATATCTAAAATTATGTCAGTAATATATCTATGTTGCAGACTGGTTGGAGCAGTGAATTTAAATGATCAGGCCTATAGCTTTATAAATTATTACACACACTGTCAAAATGTTTGATATTTCTATTAATGTGACATTATTACCGGTTGGTTTTATGACTCGTCACATTTAAAAATCATTGAATGATCTCATTAAAACCCAGATTGTATATGTCGATATTTTCAGGTCATTATTTCTGGAAGCATGTTGGACATTTGTTGTTAAAATAAAAGTAAAACAATAAAAGTTTTCTGGACATTTCAAACACAGTTTCCAGACTTTTAGAATCAATCCGTGCTGGGACTTTTATTTTGTAGTAGTGCTGTCAGACTCAGCTGTGCGCGTCTGTGCGTCGCTTCGTCCTCAGGGGAAGACTCGTCCGCCCGAGTCCGAGTCGCTGCCGTTTGTATGGTGACATCACCTCTCTAGTCAGCAGCTCCGATCACTGATTAAGGTATTGATTAAGGAGCCCGATTAGGAGGAACAGGACCGAGGAGCGACTCCCCTCCTCCTGCTGGACTCCTCCGAACCGGTGAGTACACGATGGACAAGCTTCAGGTACTCTGCAAACTACACAGTACGTCTTTATGGAGTACTTTGACAAGTATTGTCCCCGGATAATTAAGAGGGTTATTTAACATTATGATATAAAGCAAAACATAGATTTATGTATGTATGTATGTATGTATGTATTTATGTATTTATTTATTTGTATTTATTTATTTATTTATTTATTTGTTGTTGCTGTGGCACAAAACATCAGACTGAGCCTCATAGTTATATTTCTTAAGTTACGCAGTTTTCGGATCCACCAGAAGCTTCAAACTGATGTTTGCACTGGAATCACATAATCACAAATTAATCACACATTTTTCGATCTGTTTTGATTCGTCAAGTATTTAAATCTCTGATTTCATGTGTTTGGATCCACACAAGGGGAGACTGGTTGGTACATTTACTCAAGTACTCCTGGTCGAGTACTTGAGT